>JAWKAU010000028.1:459487-586987 GCA_033398695.1 Orobanche coerulescens
AGAGACTTGGTGGCAACAACCAGAATGAAATATTATTTAATCGTGGAAATGCCATAAAGTGCGAACCAAGATGCATGATACGAAAACAAAAAAGAAAGAAAAGTAAGACCACGAAATCATTAGACAATCGAGAACATCTATAGGCTCCGTCATAATAAGGAAAAGACCCGGCGAATAATGAAAGAAAGAGTCGTCGCATTTCTAAATTGATCCGCTTTTGTATTTATATTCCCATCATCCGGTAACCACAGGATGATCCACAAGAAAGGTGGCAGGATTCGAACCTACAGCTTTCTGGTCTTTAGCCTGTTGAGTGAACCGATTGCTACATCCCATCGGATGCAGTCCGCTCGTTTTGGGACTGGTCTTGTCAGAGCCTCCCTCGTCGATTTCCTACGACTTCACCGGACTTCAAAATCTGTCCTCTAAAAAGAAGGCTCTTCAAGACCTTCCTTCGAGGGCTTTCTAGTAGGCGTGCACTCTTGCTTCTAGTAGGTGATTTCGAGATGAACGGATTTCAAGGTCTTTCAGAGCCTTTCCCCTCTCCCGCGGCCGAAAGCCTTCTCCTTGCTTCTCGACCACGGCCTCCATGAACCTATACTTCACGATTGCAATACGGATGAGATCAGAAATGAGTCCTTCTCTTTCACTGCTTCGGCCTCTCAATCCAACACAACTACTCCCTCTCTCTCTATCCAAATAATAATTATGCACCTCCCCTTGTAAAGCATATTGTATCGGATATTTTCTTGTATTGATCACTAAGGGCCTCTCTCTCCGGATCAACGTATCGGCAGTCTTCTATGGTCGATCGGTGACCCGGAGAGATATGTCAGAGACCCGTGAGAGAGATCTCTTTCGCGGATAACCTTGCTGGTCGTCGATTGGGTTGACCTCTGACTCTAATGGCACTTCGGTCTCGAAGAGCGTGAATGAAGTGCACTTCTTGAGTCCTTTTGCAAAATGAGTGAGAATAGCATATGTAATGTCAGAGAAGGAAGAACAAGGAATCGATTCCGAACATTTATATATATGTATATGTTAGCCGCCCTTGTATTGGGTTATCGTGGTATCCGGACGATTGAAAGATTCTGGTGCGCACTAGATCCACAGGTAGGGATCCAAAGTCGTCTATCATGGGACAGATCCATTCACTTTTTTCCTTCTTTGATCTATTTGTAACGGGGAACGAGATCGCCCAGGCGGATATCATTAATGATGGGGAGGGGGGACCAGACGGGAGAGACACTTTGGATACTCTACGGAGATAGACGTGGCTCGCCTTAGAAAGAAAGTAGGGATAGTAAAGAAGGTACTTGACCAGGGGGGCGGCAGAGTCATACTTATAGTAGGGGAGGAGTCAGCGCTTCCGACGCACTAGGCCGGGCACATCAATGAATTGGCCAAAGGAACGAGACTCCAAGCATCCAGTATAGGAATAGTCAAAGCCTAAGCCTCGGGCTATTCTATATATGGCATATGGAACTCTCCATACAGGTTGGCTTCCCTTACTGGTATAATTCGTTATGGTTCCAGAGGCGGTCACAGTGCTCAACTTAAACAGCCTACTCCTTCATATGGGTTCACGCTTCCTTAGCCTTGCTTCGACAGGTGCTGCAGGTTGCTTAGTCTTCTTTCTACAAGGTTATTTTAATACCGGGGAAGCGGAGCTTTCGTCTTCTACGTAGCATCTATGTCGTGAATACAATCCTTCTCATGTGTCGGACCACGTCATCGGATTGATTGCGTCGAATGGTCCTTATCTTGACGAGTGATCACCGGGCATCGCCCTTTCGAGAACCCAGTTCCCCTGGATTTAGAAGAACTTGAAAGGTCGAAGTGGCGGGAATGAAAGAGTCGCCGTAAGCCTAGCCAGAATAGAATCCCTTCGGAGCTAGCTTCAGGTCCGTGCGTGCAGGGCCCCTTTGGCCTAGATGTTGGAAGGTAATAAGCAAGTCCTGAGCCATTAGTTATGCGAAAGCCCTTGCTAAGCATAGCCTTTCTTGGTCCTTCTTCAACCGCTCTCCTTTCCCGGAGTCATCAAAGCTTTCCGCTACTAGAAAGGACAGTGCTCACTTCTTACAGAAGCACTATTTTCACGAATGCCCCGGCCCTGGTACCTCCTTGTCCTGGAATCAATTCAGATGAAGATTCCGCAAAGCCATTATGCCATCTCCCCCTGGGCGAGTAGACAAAGTCTCATTTCCACGAATCAGTCTCAATTTGATCGCTCTCTACGCTTCGTGTACTGAAATCCTCTTTGAAGTACGACCTCATATCATTTCTAGATGCTTAACCTGAAGATAGGAATGGAGTTTCCGATCCGGATGTGACGTCTCGACTTGCTCGATTTGATCATTTCTCTTAGCGAACACAAGCTGGAGAGTCACACGGGGAGGATATGAAGCTGCCCCTCTATTGAGATTGGAAGTTCAGTTCAGTTGTCGACTCCCGGCGAGCAGTTAAGTTGAATTCGAGTGAAAAGCAGTTAGCTCAGGTAGCTTGAACTATAACTCTTCCTACCACTAAGGGAAGAGGACTCAGGTCTCAAAGAGCCTCTTCCTATAGGCACTGCCTCTCCCGCTCTCGCCGAATTCCTTATGGCCATCTTCTCTAGGTCCCGCAAGACCTTCCCTTTGGCTGGCTCTGCAAGACCTGGTCTACGCTCGGTCACAAAAACATGAAGGGGAAGGTATAACCTTTGACAAACTCATACTCCATTGATCTCCACGGCCTTGTTGACTCCCACTCTGAAGTCTCTGTGCTCATTGCCTTAGCTCTTTGACTCGTCGAATGGGTTGCCACGGCTGCCTCTAGCTGAGAGACATAGTCATCTGAAATGTTAGTTGTAGGTGGTGAACGTAGCTCTAAAGCCAGTTGGGTAGCCGGAAGAGCAGATATCAAAAGTCCTAGGAAAGTTTCTCTCTAGTGAGATAGTCGCCCCGAAGTCCTTCTTCGGTCCTACCCTATATCTCAAGTTTTCAATCGTTATAGCTTTAAGAAACTTCCATGTCCTTTCATCTGGTCGTGTGAACAGAACTATTAAAAGCAGGGGCGTCCATTCATATTTGCTTATATAAGATAAAGCCTCGCAGCATGCTGGGACAGAAAGAAAAAAGATTCTAAGCCCCCGGTCGAGACTCGACAAGCGGTGCCGATGCCCGCCCCTAGAAGCTAACGAAGGGATCAGCTTAAGAAGAAGGAGATCGAACCCTACTCGAGATAATAGCTTTTACAGGTCAAGCCGATGGTAGTTGCGTACCAGGCTCTTCCTTAGGCGAGTGGATAGAGGGCACAAAATGCAAAGGAGAAAGAAGAGGTCTTGAAGAGCGTCAAGGGGGGTCCATAGGCGTCGAATTGATGCTCCAACATAGATGGAAAAAGAATCTTTCTCTTAGTTGGCTTTCTTCTAGCTTCTAGGTTGAAGTGGGAGGTTTCCAAGCGATATGGATATGACACAGAAGTTGAAGTTCGCTATGTTCACCGGGCGAATATAGCAAGTGTGAAGCGAGAGTGGGCTTTCTCTTTAGATTGGAATCAGTATCTATTTGAAGCTTCAAGTCTTTTTATCAATAGAAAGACGGAGGGCTTATTTGATCATCTTTCCTGCTTCGCCACCCTCCCACCTATCTCTTCCATCTTCACCCCATCCAGAAAGTTTCACCCAGAATGGCAAATTCCAGAAAGAGAAATGAGGAAAGTCCTGTTCCGGTATGAACTAGAACATAGTTTGAAAGCCCCTTCCACAATCCAGCAGAGGTATCCCCGCATGAAGTACTACTATCCTCCCGGATCAAGGCTTGGCTTGCTCTATTCCGCACTGAGGAAGCTGTGAAAGATTGAGTTGAGGCAGGCAAACGGCTATCGCTCATCCGCAGCTACTAGTGAGGGGAGCTGTAGCATTAGCGGTTACGGGTGTCTTTACTAATAGAAGAGAGCGGATAGGGGGAGGAGATCCAATAAGATTGGGTACACATATGAAAGAGCTCAGAAGAATTGGCATGAGCTGCATCACATGAACCAAGACCTTGGGCCAGAGCTGATGGAGCTAGAGGAGAAAGAGACATGGCACATATATGCGTAATTCAAAAGGTCAAGGTAGGTCTTACATAGTCTAGTCAAAGAGAAGAAGAATAATATAACTAGAACATAATAGTTGTAGAAGTTGTCGAGGATTCAATTCCATCGAACCTCTTGATGGTTTATTCTACACTCTTGGTCTATTAACAAGGGTACTATCTCTTTTAAAAATATGTAGTAGTAAGCCACGTAGCCGCTCTTGTTGAACCTGTACTTATTTATGGCTTCACTCCTCGGGGCATCATATCAAAACCATTTTTTTCTCGACCAGAGAAGAGATATGCGGGGTGACCTTATCACACTATGGCTTCATTCCAATAGGGCCTATCCATATCGAAAGGATCTACCATAAGCCGGAGGGATCTCTTAGGACTATCAATCCGATACATGGCATTAGGGAGAAAGCCTTGACAGCCAGAAATTCGGTTGATTGGTCCCCTAAAAAATGAAAGAGTATGACTAGTGGGGACTAGAAGACCGGGGGACACAGCCCGTTGATCTATTCACAAGTTCCAAGGGCCTACCTTAGTAATGAATTGGATACGTATGTATCGCCGAGGTTGCTATGGAACGAATCATATATTGACCGCCAAGGAAGCAATAGCCCTCAATCGAATGGCATTGAAGAAGTAGAGCCCGCGCCCTTAACAACTTTGTCGAGGTTTGCTTTAGAGTACTTAAACGGGTGTTAACTACAAAGAGATTCTTTATTTTTACGTTACGATATGTCTCTGGGTTGCCCTAAATAGAGGGATTCTAATGGTCCTCTTAAGCGATAAACCTATCCAATTGCTGCAGTTTCTTATTCTGTAGTTGCCGCTTTATAACGAGAAGTTTCCGATGGATAAGCCGTAGCCGTGGAAGTCAGACTCTGGCTAAGGCATTGGAGTGCCCCTAATAAGAGTAGTCCTTCTTATAAACCATTTCTCGTTACGCCTTATCGCATGGGGTATTCTCGTAAGAAGTGAAATAGCACCAAGAGCCTAAAGAAAGGAAAGGTTCTCTTCAGACCATAATAATCTCTTTATCTCCCTAGACCAGTAGATGTTGCAGTCTTGGGAGCAGTCTCTTCTGAGACTATGGATTTTAGCAAGTGAGAGAGCTTTTTCTAGTCGCAATCCCAGTCCCGGGATCAGTCCCCAGTTAATATGACATGGATAGTAGTCATTTCTGTTCCTTGATCTTACAAGGGAAGGGGGTGACCCGGACAATCTCTTTCTTTCCTTTGTCAACTCAGTGTAGTTGTCTTGTTAAACACAATCCTAGCATGTCCGGTGATTCCCCTTTTTCTTATTCCTACCTTCGCGACATGCGATGGTGATGAGGCCTTGTCGAAGGAGGCTCTGAAAGACCTCTGTTTACCTTTGTTCCCCTGTCTCCTGCACCACATGCGCTTGTTACTATAAGTTATCATTGTGAATCATCAACCATAACCGGTCCAAAAGTGCTATTTTCCTATGTTAGAAATGTCCTCGTACTATGCCAATGCCGGGTGTAGCAGAACATAAATGGATCGATACGTGATCTTCCTTTCCTTATTGTGTGCCTTTTCGGGTCTTCTTGGTCAAGCTGACTGACTGGCGTGATAATGAGGCTTTGGAAGAGCGAATACTTTCTGACTGGCTAATCTTATGATTGATGGTTCCGATGGAGACTTGGAATTCCCATCAGAAGCTAAGAACGGTAAGCCGTCAGGTCAAAGTACGTATTTGAGGATTGCCTCTCCATGACAGATGTCTTCCTCCTCATTTTCCAATAACAAATTCAAATAGGCGGGTTATTTTTGACTGCTGGACCATCCGCATAATCAAAGATTATTGACTTCTCCGTAATCGAACCTGCCATCGAGTAGTGCCAATAGAGAAGGTATCAAAGCTTCTTCATCTTTCACAGGATAGGGACGCGGCATTAGGAGAGGGGCGCTAAGAAGACGGCATCGAAGAGAGGTTCGCGAAGAAGGTCTTTCAACGGAGAGAGATTTCACCGAAACGGAATCCGGAGAAAGAGAGGAGAACAACTGCTAGATCAGATGCCAGTGGAGGGATAAGCGTTTGGGATTTTGAGTTGAGGCTCTGCAAGACCTGATCGGATTGGAACTGACAGTACGCTCCCGGGTCTTTGGCTCGACTACGTATTATTCATAACGGATGAATGGGCGTCTTAGGTATAGTCAGTGCTCCCACGCATTTTGAATGACTCCGGCTTTACGCGAGCACGAACTATATGCCAAACCCTCGAAGTGCTCGTTTGCCCAAAAGAGCATCCGGGTCATATTGTGAAAGAGTGAAGGGGACCCGAAGAAGGTGCAAGCCAGGCTATTGAGGAGTGGCAGCCACCAAGCAAGGTACAAGAGGTGTGCGGTCCTTCCTTGGCCTGGCGAACTACTATAGAATATTTTGATAATATTTGTTAAGAGCTACTCCGAAAAAGCACGTCCCCTGACAAACTTGACGAAGAAGACGGAGACTGGAGCTGCGGGAATAGACGTATCGTTGGCCGGGGACCGCCCTACCTGCAAGGAAGGCTGTAGCGGCTGGAAGTGCTTCTTCGTCCGAGCTTTAGCAGCCTCCAATATTATCATAAATAAATAGAAAGTGTGCATTAAGCCCTAACCACAGGGTACAGACCTGCGTGAGAACCATGCTTCGGATTTTGCACCTCTCTACACGAGACCCGACCTTCACTGCCTACATGAGAGAAGGACATCATGCTGTGGGCACGAGCCTACTGGCAGAACAAAAAAAATTAAGGCTTCATGAACCCATGAATAAAGGAATTCGTCTTCAGTCTTTCTTCCGAAAGCACATCTTATAAATAAGGGAAGGGCTAGACTATATCAATAACTCGGGTAAAAGCTTGTCATCATCTTTTCCCCCTACGACGTCACTTTCAGTGCCTCATTTTCCTCCCGTATTGTATCCATTTAAGAGAGTCGCTCGACTTCGTGCCTAATAGAAAGGTCTTTCCCTATCACGACCGCATTCGGAATGAATTGAATTTCTCTCAAAAGAAAGAGGTAAAACAAGGCGCTGTAAGCGGTGAAGAAGTCCTCATGTTATGTGATCGATAGCTATACGAAGGCTAATTGAGCTCAAAGTCAGACTCAAGTCAAGCAATAATTCTCAGGCCCGGTCAAATGAGATGATTCACCAGGAAGACCAGCTTCAAAGTAATCCAGCGGAGTAAACACATTTCTCAAAGAGCTGGCATGAATTTCAGAATGAAAACAAGCCTATGCAACTCGTAGTTTATTGTGGTTCCGTAGTTCTTGATTCAAAAGAGTCCCCTAGATTGAGTTGTAATAGGGGGAGTAAGAACAACCAGCTAATAGAATAGGTGATGAACTCCGGTGGTTTAGCACCTTCTGTTCTGATTCTACATCTCGAACCGGCGCTTTCGCCTCTTGCCCCGCCTCTTCTTCCTTTTGCGAGCAGGATCTCCTAATGTTCGTAACTCGTAGACACGATCTTCATACACATGATCCTTTTGAGCCCTTGCTCAGTCTTTCTAGTTCTCGATGGAAAGCTCGGATGATGGTTATATCCCCTTTCGGGCCAGCTTGTAAATAGAAGATCAGATGGCCCCTTTCTTTCATCTTCTGCTTGCTTTTTCAAGCCACTCCCCTTTCCGCTTATGCAGCCCTTCCTTTTCTTTGATGTATGGCGGACCCCGGTTAAATTCATCTATTTGATTCGGATAACAGCTTCAGGCCTGCGCAAAGCTTTCGACTTCCACTTATAAGTACTATATTCTATTGAATAAGGGCGAGATCCTCATCGGTAGGGGTGAAAAAGTCTAGTTTAAAGGCTAGATTTGACCCTTAAGGAGATTTTCCAATCCCACCTCCACTAACTCCAGCACTCCAACGAGATGTGTTTATTTTCAAAAGCGCGAATAGTCATTCATTGGACTACTCCACTCTGGGACTCCCGCACATCAGTGAGTCCTACTCCCCATAACATTCTCCGAAGACCCACCTAAGCCAATTGGGCATATGTATGCTCTTGTTATCATCTCGGTAAGAGGGTTAGGGCGGCTGTTAGGCACCTTCGTTATTTCATTATTGAGGAACCCCTGCGCAAAAGGCCCTTGAGTGCTTCGCGGCGCCAGAGTAGCAGCCATTTCAATAGGACTAGACTATGTGCCAAAGGAATGAATAAAGAGGCTGGAGGTGCTATATCTCAGCTTGAATCATAGATGGAAAGAGGACTTGTAAGCCTCTAGGATCATCAAAGGTTGGCTCATAACATAAACTCAAAGACGTCATAAAAGCACACTTAACGCGGTTCATCAGGTTGTTCAGAGGCTCCTTCCTGTTAAGGTGTTCTCGCTGATTAACCCTGAGGTCGATTAGCGTGACTAGCTTAAGTTGCAGAAAAGAAATCCCTTCCCTCTCCCTTTTCTAAAGCCGTGAGAGTAGGTAAGAAAGACGTCCTCGTATACTTGGATAGCGCTTCCATGACAATCAGGTCCTCCTTGCACGGCTGCGTTATAGGTCGCATCTTCCTGGGGTTTAGGAATCCACGATCTGCGCATTTCTGAAAACTGAAAGTGACATTCCAAGAGTCTTCTCTTAACCTCTTCTACATGATCACTGTCCTTATGAATCGGCTTATACACTTCCGGTTTATGCGTCCACAGATAGTCGATCAGCTTGACTAACTTTCCAAACAAGTCTTTGCGCTTCCCTCTCTGATCTCAAAATTTGCAAAAACTCGCAAGGTTGCCGTTCTCGGGCCTTGTTTCAGTTCACCCTCAGTTTCGCCTTTACTCGCTCACTACCCAGCTATATAATCAAACTAGTCTCACTGGACACTCTATAGATTTCCTACTTGTCGTGCACAGAGTTTGCAAGTTGCTTTCATCGACTGGAGACTTATCTAATAAGATTTGGGCAGCGGCGACTCTGTTTGCTTGCATTCTCTGTCGCACTAGAAGCAGATAGTCAACGAGAGTGTAATCTCGTTATCTACGTCAATGAATGAGACTATAGGCAGACTACTGTAACTACCTAATTGTCATTATAACATAAAACATCACTATAGACCTTCAACAAGTAGGAATCTAACCTACAATGTCACCCCTTTGTTTTGAAAAGCCGAAATCGCCGTACTGTCGTCATTCGCAAAAGGTAGCATAGCATCATGTTCTTTGACGATGCGGGCCTTCACTTTTCATTGAGCAAAGAGAGGTAGTCGGACCGGTAACTAACTGTTAGAAAGGAATAGATAGAAGAAAGTGTTAGAGAGGAATAAGCGAGTTTCGGAGTAGGCCGAACCTCAGTTGACCGGGTGAGACCGCTTGCCTTCCTCTTCGAACTGCCCTCTAAAACTAAGTTGAGCACAACTTTTTTGCCTTTCCGGTGACAAGAAGTTCACAGCTCAACCCAGGTCTTTCAGAGCCACCATGATCCGGCTAAGACCCTCTCCCCACCTATCCATTTTTTGAGGTTGGGTTAGCCCTCTCCAAGAAGGAGCAGCTTTCTCGACTCTCCGGTGAAAGCCCTCTCTTCCGTACCTCGAGGGGAATTGAATTGAAATTGATCATTGCTTCTATTAGGTCGGGACGAACCCGATCTAACTACCGCCTCCGTAGGTGCCTTTAGCCGGCTCTCTGAATAATGATGACTTAGTCCTTCCCCGGGACTTGACAACCAAGGTCTCGAACCAATAGACCTCTAATCCGCCGATGTATTGATGCCTTAGGGACCTTGGCACAAACCTGTTGAACAAAGTCCTATTCGATTCTATTCGACACGAGCTAACAAACCAAAACCATAGGCTGCTGTCTAGCCTTGTATAGGCTGTCCTTGTATTCCACCCCGCTAACTCAATCCATCCAATAGTAGTCAACCAATCTCTCTTTCGCGTGGTTAAGGAGGGCCCTAAATGATTTTTAGCGGTTTATGCCTTTCTCCCGGGAGCTTGAGATGAAAGAAGAGAAAACACCTACGGCTACATGCCTATTAAGAGCTATACCAGGAGTCGAGCTAACTGCATAGCATAGGAAGAAGGGAAATCGAAGGCCAAGAACAAATGAGGTAGTGCGCTTACGGCGTGCTCGCACCGGTTCGACTACAAGGCCCTATACCTTGGTATAGTAAAGGTGGTGGTCTCTCACTGGGGCGAAGTCAACTACGTTGAACCTGACTCTCTGTCTCTGCATCCTGACCGCTTCTTGCTATGGTACCGGCTCAACTTCGTCGACCCTTTTCTTAACTCGACCTAGCTTGATGCTTTATGCTTTTTATATCGCTCCAAGCGAGCTACATACCAGGAATGAAGGTCCGATAGGAGCGAGTGTACTACACGAGTATAAAATAAAAGCGAGTGACCTACCTGTTTAAAATGAGCTCAAACCACCTGCACTAGGCCTTAGGTGACATGCAGGCGAAGACTATTGGTCTATTATCGGGAACAAGATCATTCATATCGTAAGGAATCAAACTATTAACCTTACCGGGATGGGTTCTCGCTTTCGGGCAAGAAACTATTACCGGGTCCAACCCTTATCTCCAGGTTTGTCCAAGACATCCACTTCTCGTCCCCTATCAACTAGCAAACAACAAACAAAAGGCTTCTTCAGTGGACTCATGATCTTATGCCTTAAGGTCTGGTGCTGTAGCTCGACCGGCAAGGCAGAGGAAAGGACTCCATTCTAAAAAAAGAAAAGCGAAAAGAACAACAAGGCCCAACATTTCTTGTTATCTTGCCGGTGGGAAAATCTGGTAAACTGATATTCCAGCCTGCCGCATAATATAGAAGGTCTTGTCAGAGCCTCTTCCATAGAGGAGAAAACGAAGCTCGCTTATCAGCAAGATTCTACAATGGAGTTCGTGGGAGCCGGTTTACTTGGGGTAGTCAGTAAAGCATTCAAGGAAAGATTGATGAGAGATCCCATGCTAGACGACATGGAAGACCCAACTTCAATGTCGCGGGGTCCGAGACTAAAAAGGCATCCAGAAAGCGATCTTTGCACTCCTTAGTTGAAGGGTCATTCTATGTGCGATTAAGATCTGGCCTCTACTAGGAGATTCTGAAATCGAGTTTCCGACAGTCGGTAGCCGAATAGAGATCTTCTAATAGGAAAATAGTCAGTGTCTTTTTACTACTGGCCTACGGTCCTTGCAGATTACATAGCACATGCTAAGAGCTGCGATGCCTGCCAGAGGTATGCAGGAATCCAGCACAAGCCGGCTTCCGAGTTATACCCGATTATAAAGCCTTGGCCATTTCGAGGGTGGGCCATGGATATCATCGGAAAGATCTATCCCAGATCTTAAAGAGGTCATACTTTTATCCTAGTATAGTAGCTACGGCCCAGCCTTCTCCACCTTCTGCCCTGGGTAGAAGCCGAGCCTCCCCAGAATGTGACTTCTACGGAGGTAATAAGGGTCTTATATATTACTGTTATTCGTCCAGATATTGTTTATGCAGTTCATGTAGTGAGTCAATTTGTGTCTGCTTCTACCGGTCCCCGTCGCGGCGTTAGGCGACTGGGTAATTCCGCAGAAGACCACACAGGCCATAGGTAACGGCTCTTATGCCTTGCCAGCAGAAATCAATCCAGAGACCGTCCTCCCCGCCCAATGCTTACTATCGAGATTGGTTCGTCGGGCCCATTCCAAAGTTTCCGAATTAGCTTTAGAGATTGAGCAAGTGTAAAAAGTATAGAGTGAT
The DNA here is from genome assembly GCA_033398695.1 of Orobanche coerulescens. Taxonomy (NCBI): domain Eukaryota; kingdom Viridiplantae; phylum Streptophyta; class Magnoliopsida; order Lamiales; family Orobanchaceae; genus Orobanche; species Orobanche coerulescens. The sequence goes on from JAWKAU010000028.1 coordinate 471,247, forward strand.
CTGGTTTGCGCGGCTTTCGGGTTATGTCTACTAGAATAACAACCCGTAGTCTAGTTGAAACCCTCTTTTACAAGATTACAGACTCAAATGACTCGCTTTCTTTCTGAATCTGCTTTCTCTATTGACATATAAGAGTCTCGACTTGAGCGCTTCCTCGAAATAAAACGGCGAAGGAACGCCTTCTCTCTCGTGCTATGGCTTTGCTTCCTTATCTGGGGAGACGTGACTAAGCCTAAAAGGCGCTAGACGGCACTGTTGACGCCTTATTGTCTTTCCATAGGAACTCCTAAAGTATACTTATGCATTTGAGTCTGTTTAGTCGTGCCTATCCCCGATAGTCACTCCTTCACTCACTTTCTTTCCTTATTTATGTGATTATGTGACACGTCTATCTTTGAAACTATTACCATTAGCTAAAAGACAAAGATGAAATGAAAGGTAAGGTCTAACTAAACCGGCTCAGTACTATGACCCCGACTCTGTTAAGGAGGATCGCTAACCCAACTCTTTGAATCTCTGACTAAGCCTGTTCCTCGAGTACCGCTTGCTAATCGGCTAACGGAACTGGTAACCGTTGACTGCTTCTTCTCTTGTCTTTAACGAGTCACTCTAACTCTCTCCTCTGTCTACGCTCGTTCCTGTCCTTAAACGAAGCTCTCTCCGGTTGCTTCCTTCTCCTTGCTAAACTAGAAATGATCTCTTACGACTAGCATTGCGATTCACGCATCTCGCACAACCGTGCCTGAGATATTAGTGGTGAATACTCTTGTATACTAGCCGTCTCACAGGTTCTCGTTAGCAAGGATAGAGAGACAAAAGGATAGCTTCGAAAGTAGGTAGGCTAGGGAGATGCTCAAACCGGGGCTGGATCGAATTCCTGTAAGACTTCTATCCTTTTTCTCTTTCTTACTATATTCCCCTGCCCCCTATATTCAATTAAAAGACTAGAAAACCTCTCTTGTGCGTCTACGTACCCGTCTTACCAATACTGATTAGCTTAAGACTGAAAATCTTAGTTAGATAGCATCTATTGTATTGTCTATCTTAATTCGCTTAAAGCCTTACTTTCAACTCGGCCTCCCGGTCAGTATATCCGAGTTCGACTTAAATAGTCTCGGTTTTCATATTCTTTTTCTTTGATATGTGCGGTCCTCAATCGCCGGACGGCTGCCCTCCATCCCCTTGCTTCACGTGCGTGCCCTTCTTATCATTTGTTGGCTAGCCCTTTGTATTTCATGGCATGGCTACATGTGCCCTTTGGATTTGATGGCACTTCAACCGGGGGTCTTTTTTCATCCTTCGATGCTAACTCTGAACTCATGCTTCCACCTCCAGCTTAAGCACTTCTATCGATCAATTCTGGTTCAAGATTTGAAACTGACAGCCGAACCCAACGAGTGAAGTATACGTAAGGAGTCAGAAGAAAGCAAGCAATAAAAAAAGAAAGATTTCACGGCGTCCATCATATCTGAAAGAAATTCCTGAAATAAATAAAGAATTCTGTCACTTCAAGAAAGAAGGAAGGAATTCCATCAATAATTGCCAAATCCTAAATTCAGTCTTCACTGATAGATAGAAAGAGAAATTCTGTAAAGCAAAGAGAAGGCTTGAAATCAAATCCATCTTAATACGAAATTTTGAAATCAAAAATCTTTCCACTTCCAGCGCACCTCCTTTCCATGCTACTTCTTTCTTTTCCACTTCATGACCAGGGGTCGGCATTTCTTTCATTCCATCAATAAAGGCACCTCTGGACGTCTGCTTCAACTTCAAGCCGGGGGACCATGGATCAATCTTTCTGGTTCCCCTTCTCTTTTCAACTTCGCAGTCTGCTACTATTAGAAGGATATGGATTTCTTTCCCCCGGATCTCGATTGATCGGGAGTGCTACTCTTTCCATCAAAGCAATAAAAGCCTTCATTCACACTCATTTTGCTCCACTCACACCCGAAAGAAAGCTAGCTCATCTCTCAGACTGGATCCGGTCGTAGAGAGTGATTGATCGGTCACCAACCTGCAAGACCAAGAATTGGAAGAAAGATCTCTGCTTAGGCTTCCAATCTCTCTACCTCTCAAAGTCACCACTCCTGGAGGTCAGAATCCCATCCTCGGGCCGTCGTCACCACCTTCTTTTGTCCGCCTTTTGAATGATCGTCACGCTTCTCTTGAGATCGAGATCAGCTTCCCAAGTCAGAACTAGAAAGAATAGTAAATAGCACCGCTGATAGACTTCATATGAGAAAATGGGATGATTCCTCAGGCAGTGTAGCTTTGTCGGGGTGCACCTTTGGTAGCAGCGGCATCTCTATTTCTCTCTGCAAATGCATCCCACCCTGGGCAGGATCTTCCAACCTTTCATTCATTTCTTGATCCGGGCCTTCATCTTTCTCTTTTTGCTACTAATAACTGGGCTTCCCTTCACCACAAGATGCAAAAGATTGAAGTTTCAAACCTGGCGGTATCACCGTTTAGGAAAAACTGCTTTCGCGCGGTCTCTTTCTTTTTCGGATGAAGGTGAGTGGCAAAGTCTGGTTCAACTAAGGAGTAGGTCGTCCTATCTGATAGAGCGGGTAATGCTCAAATTCTTTTTTTCGTATTTGGGCCGAGAAAGACTAAAGACGGGAGAGCACGCACAGACATCCTCGGGAAAGCACTAATGAACTACGCCATCCCTGACACTTATGCGGTGAGATACCAACCATCCGATATCGCCCACAAAGCTAAGAGGCCACTGGCACCGAAGAATACCCATAAAGAACGCTAACCGCCACCGGCATCTGATGCCATCCGATAAGGGAGAACTCTTTCGGCAAAGAATTTGACCAAAAAGCCCGATTCGGCTCGATAAAAGGAAAAAGAGAAGCTCAAATAGAAAACAGCACTACTGCTAGTAAGATAGCGATCCAGGCAAGCGCCAAAGAAAGAAGGGGGCACAAGCAAGCGCAAGAATCAAAGCAAGGCAGGATCGAAGAGCTTAGACAGCAAGCAAGCGAGAAGGAATCCCTCAAAGGCACTGAGGCAAGGTCTTTCACGCATGTCGCTTCGATGCGCGCTAAGACAACCACTCATGTCTACTTCTAATGCGCACGAACCAGAGCTATCTCCCGGGAAACCCTTCCCTAGTAAAGAGGTACTGACCATCGGTTCTATCGTGCCCCAGTTAACGATAGCCTCGGATAGACTAAGGATCTTAGGTGAGACCTAGAGTGCAGCCCGCCAAATAAATCGGAATCAAACTTCCACATCAGAGATTCCATGTGTGACTAACTCAATTGAGAAATGCCCCTCTTGTACGCTAACGTTCTAGGATGGCAGGGTTGGTAAAACTCTCCTTGATAAATCGAGTATGGAGAGCTCGGGTGGGGCATCAACCACTGGTTGCGGGCCTGTCGAGATGCTTCCTTGCAGAACCCGGCTGTAACTCAATAGAGTGAGTAAGAAACCTAGTAAAGGCGAGCAGGAGAAGATCGGTCTGTCTTGTCTTAGACTAGCCCTACTCCATAAGAAATCCAAGGCTCTGACAAGACCTTTCTCTCCTGTAAAGCCACCTCGCCCTCCTTCGTCTATTAGCTTAATGGGGACAGCTACTTCAAGTAAGGCTTTCATCCATTTATCCTCCGAGTCCGATTCTCCCCAGCTCGTCAATGTAGCAATTGCTTATAGAAAGAGATCCTCAACGAAGGAGGTCCGATCTACACCATACCCTTCTTTTGCGAAGGCCAGTGAAAGAGTCGCACAGCTAGCGGCCTCGTTAGCAGATGGCTAAAGATAGATGAGCATCTTGAGAAGGAAGCAAAGTCGCGCAAGCCCCTGCTTTGAAGAGTAGCCTAATGTCATAGATCTTGGACGGGCTAGCTGATGAGACGCAGATTCTGGCTTCGAACGAAGTAGGTAATTAATTATAGCATGATGTGATCTATGAGCGCCCCGTGCAAAACGCGGGAAAAAGAAATGCCTAAAGTAGGTCCCCACGTCAGTTTAAACTCCACTCTCTAAGCTTCGCTAATTCAAATTTAGGATCTCTTTGGCTAAAGAAGGTTTACTGGGCAATGCCATCATCCCTTTCCTTAGATGCCCACTTCCATCGGGGAGCGGGTAAGGGCTTTCAAATAGGATTTGATCACTATTCGTTAAGCCAACTCCGAACACCTTCTATAGCCTTTGTCCTGCTCAAGCGAGAGCCTATTCTGACTTGCTTTCCAACACCGTCATTGGATTGGGCTTTCCGGATCCCCCATTCAAAAAGCAGAAAAGCGATGCCTGTTGTCGAACTTGCTACCATAGCAACCACTTTCGTAAGCCGAGGCCCACTCCCTGTAGGATGACACTTTCTTCGGTTCTTTTGATATTGAGTCTTACTCTTATATAAATATAAACACCGATGATCCAGTACCAGACTTTTCCTTTTTGGCTACCCTTCCTCTATCAACAAACAGGAAAGGTCTTTCTCTCTTGAAGAGAAAAGAAAACTTGATGCTTTTCTTAAAGTTTAGCTATCGATACGTGAACTCTTTGTGCTTGCTTAGCAGATGTCCTTTACCTCTCTGCTTTGGACTCAGTCACTAGTTTGCAGTAAATAAAGAAGACTAGCATAGACCATTACACGAAACCTCTCTCGATACGCTCTTGCGCTTCGCAGCACTTTCCCCAGTGAATATGGCTACGAAACTCTCGTCAGAGAGGTCTATAGGGCCGTTTCCGTTTTGTTGTTGTGCGAGGTTCCAGTCAACCGAGCAACGAATACTTGAAAAGTGCGCAGTTTACCGTCCCCATTCGGTCTTACCTGATCGCCAAAGCAGAACAACGACTCAGTGCTTTCTAAAAAGCCTACCGTGGCTGATAGCAAAGTCAAGCGCGATTCGAAGCTAACTGATGGCGCCCTTACTCCGGGTATGAAAAAGCAAAAGGAGTCGACTCTAAGATAATGAAAATCGTGGGAAAGACTTCGGTGAGAAGGGCCTCTAGTACAATGAGGCGACAAAACTTGGCATTTCATGCTTTTCTCATTCCTACAAGCCCTAATTAGAATATCATATGATAAGAACATACTTCTCAGACTGATATCCCCGAATTGGTAGTTTAAGAAAGTTAACAGTAAAGCCGGAAAGCAGGAATGTCCCAAAAGCGTCTTCATCCTTTCCGCTAGCAAATATGTGCCTTAGGGCAATAAGGAATTTAGGGATTCTAAAAAGAGATAGATTTTTTGCCATGAAACTATGAATGATGAGGTTATAAAATCATTATTTAGCTTTAACGAATTGTTTCAAACATTATGGCGTGCCCGTTATGATCAATTTGTTATCGAGCTGGCATTAGCCTACGATGGTTATCATTTTTTTTTGCCGGCCCTGTAAAGAATAACTTTCTCTTCGGGAGGGTTAAAGAAAGCGGGCTCTTGTAATACCGAAAAGGAAGCACTACAATGCCTGTGAACTCAGTCCTTGCATTTTCTCCTATAGGCGATAAAGCAAACCGGGAACCAACCCGTATAACCTGTGCACTAGCGAGGAGGTCAGCCCTTGAGTTTGAGTTCTCGACTTCGACAGCATATTGACCTCCTTCCTACGTGGCATACTGTGTTTCTTAAACGTAATAAGGGCAAAGCTCCTTTACTAGACTAGTAGGAGCAGAAGGGGAACCCATAGATAGGGCTTATCGGAAAGTCCAACTTTGAAACGGAAGACTCGACGTAGTAACCCTTCGCCACTCATATTCCCAAGAAAGAACTCCTTCTTTGGCTAATTTGGCTAAAGCGTTAGAGAGGGCGGAACCAATTACTGTGTTAAGAGAAGAGCCATAGACTTCCGTGTTCCGCTAAGTCCTTCTATCTATAGACTCTTTGGAAGCAGACGTCCTAACCTACAAGCGTAAAAGCTGATGAGCCTGGTGGTTCTTCCCTTTGCAACCAAAAACCACGGTAAAACGCAATTGGTCCGACCTGAAAGAGGCCGTTATGAAGGGAAATCGGAAAGCAACCAGCGTAAAACGCGAAAAGTCAAATTGAAAGAGGTCGTTTAGGTCTTGAAGAGCCACTTGCAACAAAAATCCCGGGTTTTGGAATTTGATCCGATTTCAATTGACTAGTCCTTTGGCCCATCGCTAAATTCGTACTCATAAGCAGCACTAAAGCGATACTAGTCAACTATGTCTTTGGCAACAGCGGCCCCTTTTGGAAGAAAGTATTTGGCAGCGCCTGCTACCCCTTCCCTTTGACATTCACCCATGGATTCCTATTTGAATAATAGGAGATGCCCCCTCTTAGGCTTAGAGCTCTTTTCTTTCCCTTTGCTTGGACCGTCGTCAAAGCATCAAAGTAAAGTTAGTAGAAGAAAAGCTAGTAGAAAGAGCGAAACAAAATCATTCAGCTGCAGGAGGAATCGGAATAGGTTCAGAGTTATTTTATCAATTCCATAGCACGAAAGAAAGAAACTTGAAGGGCCCGATCGATTCGGTCAATCCCTCTTCACGACCAATCGACAAGAAAGAACATACACTGACCATCTTGATGGATTCGAGATCGCTACTCCATTCTCCTCTATGGATCACAGAACGAGGCAAGAAGCGTTTAGCCTACTATTAAGAATCTAAGGTTGGGAAGGATTTCATCTCTCAATCCAAGACGACTGTCTTAGCGGTGAGAGGCGAAGTTCTTTTTTCAAACGAGATCGATAAGCTTCATCTCAAAGAGAGGAAGCGTGTGAGTCAGCCTTTTGACTATGCGTACTATGCGGAGATCGGCCACTTCGGAATTGCGTGCGTGAAGCATATAGTTAGATCCGGCCTTCACTCTCTTTATTTATGCCAAAAGCTATGCCGAAAGCGCTCTGTTTCCAAATGGCGTTAAGACTTCGTAAACTAAAACAATAAGGATAGGTTCTCAAGAAACGTATGGCGCAAAAACCCCTGGTTCGTAGGTAACACATAGCTTCCACGCTTGCACGAAGGCGTATAAGTCAGTCTCGGCCTTCTTCGTCCCTTCTGTCAATAGAAGGGGCTTATAAATTGAACTAAGAAAGACGTGAGTTTGGAGACCTTCGCGGGTGGTATGACCTAAAGGCGATCAAAGTCTCGATATCGTGCAGAATTCTAGCCAAATAATCTATTTTGACTCGATTAGCTTATAAAATGGTTCCTTCTCGCCACCTGGAAGAAAGGCTGAAGCCAATGAAGGAAAAAGACTTTGGGGTCCCTAATATATCTTAGTATTAAGTTGAGAAGAGACTTCGAGTAAGTGCGTTGAAGCTCTCTTCCTCTATCCGGGGAGAAGTTGCTTGACTCAGTGTACGAGGTGAATGAGGGGCTACTTAATGAAAAGAGAAACCCGCCACTAGAGCGGAAGAAGGAGAAAAGATTTGAACAATTCCATTTGTCGGCCCCGCCGCCTCGCTAACTACTCTTACTCTTATCGGCTCATAGTAGTAGTAGGCCCCTTTAGCTGCCAAGAATGGCTACTGACTATACCCACCAACCGCCTAAGAAATCCCCGAATGACGGAAGTTGAGCCAGAAAAAGGCGCTCTTGTTGTACTAGTCTTTAAAGGCCGGGGCCGGTCTACCGGATTCCTTTTCGTAATTGATTCGTAGCCAAAGCAATCACTACACTAAAAGAAAAGTTCACTCGAAAAGAAGTTTTCATCTTTGGATAAGCCCCCGGAAATAAGAATAAGTCGCTATCACGCACGCAGAGATAGAGCCTGAAGTCTGGATCTTTGCTTTGTTAGCCAGCCTATATTTCATTTTATTTCACCAGCCTCTTATCTGCATCTGCGAAACCGCTTGAAAGCCCTTTCTGTGAACCCCGCGCTGATTGACTAGAGGTGGGATAGAGAAGACAAAGGGGAGAGGAGCTTCAATCGTTCAGTAGCTGAAGGAGCGTCCTTAGCTAATAGAGCGCTTTCTACACAAGATAGGAGTTACGAGCGCACAATGTAGATGCTACGATGCGGCGAGGCACTTTAGGGACAGTAGAGTCAGAGAGTCGGGCTTTAGCGAAACAAAAGGCGAAACTTTAGGTTCTTCGCTTTCCGGATCTTATATAGGTCCGGTGGTGGATGGTGGATTGAGAGAAAGCAAAAGCCATTAGACTCCGTCCAAACTCTCTTTAAGAGGTCCCCGGCTGCAGGTCAAGTGATCTGCTGAAAAGGCCTTTTTTTTAGCAAAATCGAAGAGAAGCTCAGTAGCCAAGAAAGGGTGGATCTGCGCCGTAGGTCTGGAGTTTAGGTAGGGCACTAACTTGCCTGTCCCACTATTCTTCCTCTTCGGATTCTCGCTAGCTGAACTTCGATCCGATCGTGGACCATTGATCCCCGGCGAGATGAAAAAACTTCCATTGAAGTGGACCGGGAAATGGAGGTGCTCACTTTCCCCGATATATCAGATGAAAAATGGGTCGCTAGCCGTCTACGAATGCAAATCCAGTTGCGCGGAGGCCCCTAGGCCTGGGCGTGATTCCTTTCTATGCGGTAAGCCGCACGACAGCGTTGAATCTGTCTTTCTTCTCTTATGCTATTTCTATTTATTGCAGAAGCGCCCCAATGTTAGCGATTAGAAGGATCGGAAGGTTTGTCAATCCTATGCGTGAAGGGGTGTGCGCAAGTCTCAAGAAGAGAATGAATCCATCCCGGAAAAGAAAGTCCTTTTAGAGCTACTTTATAGGTTTTGTTCGAGGATCCTGACTTCGAGGTGTCGACTCACTTAGAGAAAGAAAGGGACACGCCAACCGGTAAGGGCACGGGAAGCGGAAAGCCGAGGTAGGCGCTTTAACACGAGGAAGGACGCTTAGCCGCACATGCACATCTTTGGTACTGTAGGTCGGGCGGGTAGAATGCACTTCACACGCGGTATCCACCTTCTAGGAGTAAAGACAAGCAAAAGCTATCCTGCCATGCAAAAGGTAGTAGCCTATTTATCTTATCGGGTATTCACTAGTTAGGAAAAGAAACAAGAAGAAGATGCAACTTTCCACAACTATGAGGCTCTGAAAGACCTCTTTCCAGTCTTACTCAGAAAGAACGGAAAACAAACAAATGAACAAAAGAAGTAAATAAAGGCTCTGACAAGACCTAGCTACACCTATCGAAAGACCTAAAGAGAACTTCACATATTCAATTTAACAAAGAAACCGTCAGCTACAGAAACCTTACGGTCTTCAGCAGGCCGAATGCATGGTTCATAGGGTAGGCCATGTCAGAAGACGGGGAGAAGAGAGAAGGTCAGAGGATCGGAATAGGGTAGGAAACCACCAGTACCGCCAGTCCAGTACCACCAAGCGTGTCAACCTCTGGTTGAGTTGACCGATGACCGGTAAAGGCGTGGAAAGAAAGATAGAGCTTTTAAGTAGTCGTTATAAGTCGAGATAAATAAACCATTCTTCTATTCTAGTCCGGATATCTGCATACCATGCCGGCTGATCGGAAGCTACGTTCTTCCATCGTACAACAACAGTAGCTCCTTAGCTGCGCTACACATTCTTAGCTACATTATTCAACTAGACTAGTCAATGAAACTAGCTACCCCATGTTCTAACATGAAGTCTGCAATGGCGCGGGAACATGCGGATACATTAGCAACAGGAACATGGTTTAATTGCTATTTGAATTTAGCAGCATTGGCCGTAGAATCAAATATTGACGGTGACTGACCACACTTAAAATAATCGATCGAGACCTTGGTCTTCCTGCAGTGCTATAGGCTTTTGACTCTCTCTCTCTATGGGCTAACGCCCTAGATCCTCCAACGGTGAGACTGAGTGTATTACTTTCTCTTAAGACTACAGAGGTACGTAAAGTAGAGATCCCTCAATTCCACTATCTCTGAATACTTTTCTGGGTGACCAAGACATAGACTAAGATTCCTTTGTATCCGGGCGCTTACCTCGCTTGTTAGGGATCGATGCTTCGCCTCATCCATGCTCATTGGAAACCTTGACTCTTCAATAGATTCATCTTAACTTAAGAAAAGTGGTACTTTCTGTTTGCCTTCCCGTCTTTTCTCAGCGGATCAGCCACATACTCCGAAGTAAGGTTAGTGACGGGAACGTAGCTATCTTTTGGTCAGGTTTTCTGGGGCCTCTACTAGAATAGGTTCCGAACGCCTCACTTCTCTGACTTTCGGTGCTTATCTTCAATCATAAGATGGTCACCCGCCTAAGCAACATCGGTTCACCATAGATATTTCGAGAACTTCTCTTCTTGACTAGGCTCTTCAAGACCTTCTCAACTTCGTCGACCCTTTTCTTCACTTCTCCCAGCGCTGCTCAAGAATCATTCTGGTATCTACTACTCCGGTACCTACTATTCTTTCCGAACCTGGGGCTTCGCTTGCTCGCCCACTTATCCATGCGTTCTTTGGTAGGCAGCATAGCTTGGTTTTCCACTTCCAAGAAAGACTTGAGTGAATTAACCATTCGCTTACTCTTGTAGACCGCGCCTCGCTTTTTTTTGTTATTAGAAATCTTTCTTACTTGGGTAGCCGGATCTTGATAATTCGAATGGGCAAAGCTCTTCCTTCCTTTGGTGATGAAGTTGGGCCGTCTTTATTATGTCAATTCTGGGTCAACTCTTGAAGAGCCTCGGCTTTCAGCCTCAGAGACTTTCCAACCTTTTCGGTAGGAAGGATCACTACAACTTGACTCAGGTCGGGCACTACCCAATGATCAAGTACCGGTTACAGTACAGGATACCACAACTAATTCACGACTCCTCCATCGAGCAATGAAACTCGAGATGGAACATGTATTATTTCATTCAAAATGCAACTTTGAAATTGCGTAGGTGATGAAATCTTCAAACGGTGGTGTGATCCACACGAGAAGATAAAAAAAAAAGGCTGTCATTGGGTGGACCATCCATTTGCTTTCTTTGTTTTGTTGCACAAAAGACAATCTCTCCTTGTCAGTAGGGTCCTCTAATTGGGACGAGAGCTTTTTCAATTCCGGTCGAGCTGCAGCGTATCCAGAGCTTAGTATCGAGTTATTCGTCTCAATTGCATCGACCCTTATCTTATGTCTTCTGGTCATGAGCCCACTGAGTGAACCGATTGCTCCACCCCATGCGATTAGGTCTCTTTTCATGTGTACACAGGACTCATCTCTTCCTCCGACACCCACGGCATACCATATTCCCCTAAATGCAAACAAATAAGAACCCCAAAAGCTCTCTTTAGCCTGGGCCAGGCTCTGAAAGACCTAAGAAAGAGGGCGTTCCTACTTTCCCCTAAGGAAGGCTCTGCAAGACCTTCTTTGCTAGGTTTTCCGGGTGAGCATGCTTTTTCGCCCTAAGGAAAGGGCTAAGATCTCTTCTCTTTATCCGACGCTGCGCTACGTCCGGCTCTTATCCAGAGTGGACAACGGATTCCCTTAGGACTCTCCCAGGTATGAGGATTCGAACCAAGGTCTTGAAGAGCCTTTCCTCTCTCAATAGACTTCCTTGGCCTTTCCTTTCAGCCTCCTTTCACGTCTCGCCTTAGGCCTCTCTTACTGTCTTTCGGACCTAGATCGATCATCTGAACTAGGCATTTCCTCGACTATAGATTTCCGCCATGATCAAGGCTTTTCTACACAGCGCAGGGAAAGGTTGTTAGCTAGTGTCTGCTGCTGAGGCCTCGGATCTTCCTGGGGGCTACAAAGACACTATTTGGAAAGAGCCAATCGACGACAAATGTATTCATATGGCTTTCTTTTTCATGAAAGAGCGATCTCTGAGCTACTGGTTTTCTTGGAAAAGTCGAGTTCCGGCTGGACTCGTTCTTCTATATACGATGATAGCATGATTTCGATCGTCTCTTTTTGGCCGCTCATAGAAGTTGGGCTAAAGAATCTCCTAATAGAAGTCAGATCGGAATCCCCTAGCAGAAAGGCTCTGATAAGACCTTGTCTCTACCTAGTCGAATGACTGCTCGACAAAGGCGAGTAATCCGATTGCTTTTGTTCACATTTCTCAGTTTTGTGAAAGTTCAGTTGGGTGGTCCGGGTCTCTTAGGCTCCCATAGGAAATGACTCGCATTTCTCATCAATATTGCCCCGAATCTGCTAGACAAGAAGCATCTTTTTCCCTACTCTGGCATCTATTAGGGAGCTTTTAGCTTCGTCTTCCATTTCTGTCTCATCTCCGGTTGGGGGCGGAGGTAGGCTAAGACTATCGTTTACTTGTCCACATCAAGCAATGGATCTACTCTCGTTAAGGAGTCCATCTTCAGATTCGCACCGCACGAGCACTCCCATAGCCGTGCTCTATTCGATGAAAGAAGAAAAGGTAGACGGCTTTCACCAACCTCCAAGCAAGGAGCCGGATCTCGTACTTTTCGGAAAGGGCTTTTACTGGTATTGGTGGGCCTCCCACAAAGAAAGGCTCTTCAAGACCATCTCGTAGAAAAAGGGAGAGAGAGAAAGGATCAAGCTCAAAAATTCCTGCGAGCAGCCAGCGGGGATCGGGGAAACGGGAGAAGAACGGCTTTGTGCCATTAGAATCCTTTTCTGCCAGATAGCCTTGACCTAGCTTCCCGGAAGAATCTCCGGAGCTTAGAAGCACTCTTTGAGACTCTGCCCGCCCTTATGAGAAGGAGTCAAGAAGATAGGAGGAGACCAAGGATTTTTCAAAAATACAACTTTAGGCTAACAAAAATAGCTTTTAGAAAGCTGGAAGCGAGGTCTTGAAGAGCCTAGGTCTCCGTTTTCTTCAGGTAAAGTCTCCGCTGTTACTAATAAGGTAGAAAAGCAAGGTTAGCTGTCGGTTTGGTAGTAAGCAACATCGGAAGGTAGCAGAACGAAGTATTGCGAATGCAATAGTCCCAGCTGCCAGAGTTTTTAGAGACTGAAGCAGGTCGAGAGCCAGACAGGCTAACGAGCGAGTATAGTTGCTTCAAGGATATGAAAAGGAACCGCTGCTAGGTCTTGCAGAGCCTCACTGAACCTGAAAAGATATTAAATAAATTCGTCCGGGAAGTGAGATAATTTTTTTCCAAGGCTGATGAAGGGAAGGAATTTAGCGAACAAGTTATAGCACTCTCCTGAGAATGAAGAGGGAAAAAGCCACAACTGGATGATAGCAAGCCTGGGCTTACGTCGGGAAAAAGAGCGCTGCCTATTCATGTTCAGGTACGAAGTGTGAGTTCTTAAAAAACGAATAAACGAACTCGACCAGGAGGACTCAGGTTTTTTTCTTATAGTAGAATGAAGATCGAGTGAAGGCCTTTGAAAAATGCAAAAGCTTCAGGAGCCAGGAGAAAGGTCTTGTCAGAGCCTGGGAGGAGGCGTAGGTGATAGGAAGCTAATCAAGGACAGGCTAAGGATTCGAACAGTCCGTGGGACCTTCAAGGAAGAAGTGAGATAAGCTAGGATGCATTAGAGTAATCCCTAGCGAGTATAAGTGGATCAGCGCTTCTTTCTTACTTAGCTAAGCAGTGCCCTTCATTCAGGGGTTCAAGGATCGGTCTCGGTCGTTGTAGTTGATATTGATTATGATGTTCCAGTTTCGTTTCTGTTTGTACATCCTTTTCCCATATTTTTTTTCTGTTGGTCAACAACCCGTCTAGATTCTATTATGAAAGAGGTCTCCCTTTTTTCTTTGGGGGCACAAGAGTTGTCAAAGAATGAGCCAAATAAAATGATTGTTCTACTCTTTCAGATCCTCACAATTGCTCCTTGTGATGCAGCAGAACCATGGCAATTAGGATCTCAAGATGCAGCAACACCTATGATGCAAGGAATTATAGACTTACATCACGATATCTTTTTCTTTTTGATTCTGATTTTTGTTTTCGTATCATGGATCTTGGTTCGCGCTTTATGGCACTTCCACTATAAAAAAAATCCAATCCCGCAAAGGATTGTTCATGGAACTACTATCGAGATTCTGTGGACCATATTTCCGTCTATCATCCTGATGTTCATTGCTATACCATCATTTGCTCTCTTATATTCAATGGACGAGGTAGTAGTAGATCCAGCCATTACTATCAAAGCTATTGGACATCAATGGTATTGGACTTATGAGTATTCGGACTATAACAGTTCCGATGAACAGTCACTCACTTTTGACAGTTATACGATTCCAGAAGATGATCCAGAATTGGGTCAATCACGTTTATTAGAAGTGGACAATAGAGTGGTTGTACCAGAGAAAACTCATTTACGTATTATTGTAACACCTGCTGATGTACCTCATAGTTGGGCTGTACCTTCCTTAGGTGTCAAATGTGATGCTGTACCTGGTCGTTTAAATCAGACCTCTATTTCGGTACAACGAGAAGGTGTTTACTATGGTCAGTGCAGTGAGATTTGTGGAACGAATCATGCCTTTATGCGTGCGCCCGGAGAGGTAACCAGTTCGGGCAGCAGTTCGGGAGCCCATTCCGGATGGACAACCGCGCTGGGAGGCGGCTCCGATAATTCAACATCATCGGAGCCGTCCGTTAACCAACAAGGGGCGCGTCCAGAGCCAGCCCCAAATGAAGGAGTCCCCCCCTTCGTCCCCTATCCTTATCACGAAGATGAAGTAATAGGGGGGGATACTGTTCTTTCCATTCAACGGCGGCTGTTGGTCAACAACCCTTCGCCGTCCTTCGAGGAGCTCGAAAGGGCCCGGATCGATGCGGAAGATCGCTTCGAAGTCAAAGTAGAGATCATCAGACGGATGGCCCCACTTGATCCGGATGGAGATTGGGAGAGGCGGGGGGCTCGCGCTCTGGACAATCCCCATACTTCGACAGGCGAGCCGTCTTTGGAGGCTCTCTCTAGACTCAGACAGGACCTTGAACACTTTGGACTTCAATCCGAAGCATTTCGCTCGTTGAAGTCCAAAGTGTTCAGACGGACTGGAGATTTAGATGAGCACTCCCAGGCCTAGGTAGGTCGGGAACTTGAAGAAAGAGTCTGAGGTCGGGTTGGACATAAAGAAATAAAAAAGGGTCTACCTTAGAGGGCCCAAGACTTTTCATTCAGGGGGGGGAGACTAGCCTCATTACTTCCCACTGGGCTAGAGGTGCACCTAACCCACCTACCCACTCATCAATCACGGTGTTCAGCTGACTTGTACTGATAGACCCCTATTGTATTGGAATTAGGCGCCCATCTTTTGACTGTTGTCAATTAATCTCTTCAATCTTCGATTCTACTCTATGTTAGAACAATGGTATTTTGATCTAAGTGGTCTTATTCTTTCTCCCGTGCTAGGAAGCATTACTCCTCTTTTCATTCCAAATTCAAGAATACGACCGATACGATTGATTGGTCTGTGCGCCTCTCTTATTACTTTTTTGTATCCCCCTGTTCTTCGGATACAATTCGATCCTTCTACGGCCAAATCTCAATTTGTGGAAAGCCTTCGATGGCTTCCCTATGAAAACATCCATTTTGATTTGGGTATAGACGGTATCTCTTTATTCTTCGTGATATTGACCACATTTCTGATCCCTATTTGCATTTTAGTGGGTTGGTCTGGTATGAGAAGTTATGGGAAAGAGTATATTACAGCATCTCTAATTTGTGAATTTCTAATGATCGTCGTGTTCTGCATACTGGATCCGGTACTATTCTATGTTTTTCCCGAAAGTGTGCCAATCCCTATGTTGTGCGGAGCTGAGCATCCTCTATTCGCTGGGATAAAGCTTTTCCTCTGCAGGGGCCTTGTGCAGTAAACCCCCTACGGGCGGTCGTCCGTCGTCGTAAAATAGTCCCCGCGAAGCTTTCGGGAAGAGGGGTAGTCTTGTGTGTAAGCATAGCATTTCTGGTCGAACCCGCCCAACCCAACTAAGAAGAACCGAACCTGACAGACACATCTTTTTCCTTTTGGGAGGGTACTCCGAGTAGTGGGTACCTCGTAGGACCTCGACCCGCCTACTCGGGTCTTGTATGGATATGCAGGAAGGGGTGCTCCTAGGTGTGTGTAGGGGTTGTGTTTGTTCGCGAGAATGGATTCCTCGTCAAGTCAGTTTGGGGGGTGTGGACACACTTGCGCGAATTCGGGTAACGGCTACAAGGGAGAAATCGAAAGGAAACTGTACCCGACCAGGGATGGACGTAAACTCGTAAGCTACCGAGGGTAGGGATAATCGTCCAGGTCTTATTGTGAAAGAAAAAAGCCGCCCCGCCACAGCAGGCTCTTCAAGACCTCTGTCGTCGCCGGCGAGCTCTTGGTGAGGAGACCTTAGGATAAGTTGCTAAAACAAACGGGGGAGGAGAGGATCGACCCGTTCAGTAGAATTCCGAAGAAAGACTGTTGGCAGCAGGTGGAGACATTTTTTTGGCCCCTTCAAAAGTCAATGCGGGCAGGGCGGCAGAGGGTTCGAGAATAGGGTCCTGTCCTTAAGATTCAGATAAGAAAAGAGTTCCAAACCTTTATGCCCGTTCCGTCCAGAATGATTGGGAAAGAGCAAACCAATTTGAACCGCTCACATCACAGTAGTCGTAGCGTAAAGGCCATAAGTCGAGGGGCAGCCATAACATAAGGCTATTCCTTTTACACCTCTCTCTATCTATAGATAGAGAGATCCGCTGCGTGAGCAACCCGACTGTGCCTTACATGTGCTCTACAGGTCGCACTCCATCTTTCTTCCCCTTTTTTCTGTTGATTTTGAAGAGTTCGAAAGGCATGGTTTTCAGTATGTCTCCAGATAGGGCCCCACTAGTCCGGCTAGCTAGTGAGCGGTTCTTTCGGGCGGGCATCTACTGCAACGCAAGCACCATTGTTCGCCACCACCCGAGAAGCAAAAGATTCGAGAGTCCAGGCTGAAAATACATGCATAGATAGTGGTCTAATGCCAAGGCCGACGACGGAAGCTCGGGACGGAGCCGTATGAGGCGGAAGTCTCACGTACGGTTCTCTGAGAAGGGAGTGGCTACCTACTGGAGCTTCGACCAACCACCACCGGTCAATTCCGCTTTTGGGCCACCCCTTACTCTACCATTATTATAGGGGTATGGGGTTCGAGACAAAGAAAGATCAAGGCAGCATATCAGTTTTTCCTTTATACTTTACTTGGATCTGTTTTTATGCTATTAGCTATTCTGTTGATTCTTCTCCAAACAGGAACCACCGATTTACAAATTTCATTAACCACAGAATTTAGTGAGCGGCGCCAAATCTTTCTATGGATTGCTTCTTTCGCCTCTTTCGCCGTCAAAGTGCCTATGGTACCAGTTCATATTTGGTTACCCGAAGCTCATGTAGAGGCACCTACGGCAGGATCCGTCATCTTGGCAGGAATTCCTTTAAAATTGGGAACCTACGGGTTTTTAAGATTTTCAATACCCATGTTTCCCGAAGCGACACTTTGTTCCACTCCTTTCATTTATACTCCAAGCGCGATTGCTATAATATATACTTCCTCGACCACTTTAAGACAGATCGATCTTAAGAAGATCATAGCTTACTCCTCAGTAGCTCATATGAATCTGGTGACTATTGGTATGTTTAGTCGGGCGGCGGCCGTTAGGTCACCTATTTTGAGTTATGGACACACAAGGCCAAAACATGTGTGCCGGGCGTGCGACCCATCAACCTACTAGCAATGGGGGAGAAAACATAGCATGTCGCAATAAAAGCTTGATTCGAGGCGTCAGCAATGCCGTCTGTTCCAAAAACAAAAGCAAGCCCCTTAGCGCCCCGGGACGGGAGTGGAGGGCGGCCCTCCGCGCAGGCAACAGCAGCACCGGCTCTACGAAAGTCAGAATCTAATATCGCTGTTGGCTTTCCCCCGTGAATAAGAATTCAAGGGCGTGAAGCGAGTGCTTCTAGCTGCTTCGCTTTCTTTTTTTATGGCGGCCCCGACGGAAATGAACGAAAAGCGAGATGAACGTGCTATTTTCAAATCGATTGATAGTTAGCCAACTCTGTTATGATAGATCGAAAGAGATAGAGAGGGAATCTATCAAGAATAAGGTGCTTAACGCCCTATTTCTATCTATTGATGAGACAACTATCTTTTCATGATCCATCAGAAAAGAAAGAAATCGATATGTATCTGATGGAGTCTACATCGTACATAGAGCGCCCAAGCTCTTTTTAGGCCAGCTCAGTTCTCTTATCCATCGGTCCAATGCACTGGGCTCATCTCATGGAGGGAAAAGCCAAAATGTAGTTGTCTTGTTCGCCGCCTCGACGCATTCCCTTCTCTCCCCGGTATCGTCCCACACAGAAAGAAAGAGCGCAGAGCCCCGGCCCGACCTGTAGGTCCGCTAACGTAAAGCGAGGAGTTGAGCCTGAACTAGCGAACCGAAGTCACTTTCGGAACCATACTTCCTACAGCTAAGATGTGTCCAGTCCAGCGGGAACGCGCAGCGCAAACGAACGTGAGCTGCTATACTGAATCCCCCGCTGGCCATCGGGGACCGAGTGGTAAGGCCATGATATGCAAGGGAAAATCTCACTCATTCTTCCATTGGGGACAGGTGCACGAACGACAACTCCAAACGTCACACATCCGCCGCCTACCTACCGTTTAGGTGGCACCAGCGAGATCCAGCTAAGGTAAGGTCTGTCGCGGCTGCTCCACTCCGCTGCGGTCTGATGAACTGAACTTCGTTGCCTTCCCGCGCGCGAAGCGAATGGGCGCTGTGCCGTGGGTCAGTTTCGGGGCGGAGAGTGAAGAGAGACCAGAAGAATGATTCATTTGGATCGACGTCAGCCCAAAAACTAAGAATCAATGGAATCTTTGTCTATCCATGAACATCTATTCTATCTCTATATCTAGGGGATCTCTCTATACATATAAAATGGCATGATATGATCGCCTTTGTTTGATATGTTCATTCAGTACCAATACAAACAAAAACTACGCCAAAGTGGAAGGGCCACTATAGAAACTAGAAGTAGCTAGCCTATAGTAGTCGGCCTAACCAAAGCGTCACGACAAGATCAAATTAGCCTTATGAATTGAATCTGAAGTCGGGGGCTTAGCCCGCCCGCCTACCAATCAAAGAGGCTTCGAGTAAGCGTAAGCTCACCCGTAAGCTCGAAGAGCTTCCCTTCATTTGCTTCGCGGGAGCCGCACAGCACATAGCTGGAAGTCAGAGGGCCCATACTACCTGCCTAACCCTTCGCTCCGAGGGACCGTAGATCGGAAAGCGCCTTCTAAAGCACCCCATTCATCCAAAAGAGAAGGGGCCTATTTATTTGCATGACCTCTGCATATTTCACCCTATCTACACCGCTTCGCCCCTAGCGGTCCTGCCACCACGCCGCAGAACGGGAGCTCGTGTGGAACCTTTTCTTTCTGGCCGGTAGAACGTAACAAAATATTACGGCCGCCTAACATAGGGGCCGGAGGTACGGTAAACTCGGCCAAAATATGACACCCGAAGGGCCCGACGCGCACAATCCTATCCTATCCGAGTTTACCCCTTGCACTTCGGACAGCCATCTGTAGCATCATAAGGAGGACCTCCCTTTCGAGGTAGAAAAAGAGTACGGGAGGTTGGTCTTTCTCAACGTGGTGTATAGCACGAAAAACCTTTCGATACAAGATAAGGCCGTTCAAATGAAAGCAAAAAATGCTTCCTTTTTCTCTTCTTTCTCTTTCCCCCTCGGGATTCTGGAGGGAGGGGAAAGGCTTGGGCCTACCTATCCCGATAGGACCCCATAAAAGAACGGGAGCTGTTGAGAGGTTCCATATTGCCGAGACGAAGGCTCTTCAAGACCTTCTGTACGTGATCGTAGTATGTCACGTCGTCTCGTCCCCGCTGCATCGAAGAGTACCTATGCACTATGTTCCGATTCACTGATAAGGAAGATAGAGTTGGGGTGGGGTCTACGATGTGATACTCAAGTATGACCCGGGGAGATACATGCTAACTATGGGTAGGAAGCAGGAACCTTTATGTAAATAATTTAGGGGGGTTACAGATCTCTTATACTACCATCGATCGACAGAGCGGAACGACCAGAAAAAAGAAGTGAAGTTAGAAAGCCGTATGATAGGTGGTAACTATCTTGTACGGTTCGGGGGGTAATCGGCGTACTCCGGGGGGGAATCTTTGGCTCTATCGAACATACAGGGAATTGGAGGTAGCATTCTACCGATGTCAAGTCATGGACTGGTTTCTTCAGCCCTTTTTCTATGTGTTGGTGTTCTATATGACCGACATAAGACTCGACTTGTTAGATATTACGGAGGTTCAGTGAGCACCATGCCGAATCTCCCTACCATTTTCTTCTCTTCCACTTTGGCCAATATGAGTTCACCTGGTACTAGCAGTTTTATCGGGGAATTTCTCATCTTAGTAGGAGCTTTCCAAAGAAATAGCTTAGTAGCGACATTAGCAGCGCTTGGGATGATTTTAGGCGCGGCCTATTCCCTTTGGCTATATAATCGTGCGGTTTCAGGGAATTTAAAACCCGATTTCCTCCATAAATTCTCCGATCCAAATGGCAGAGAAGTTTCCATATTTATACCTTTTCTTGTTGGAGGGGCGACCGTCCGTTAAACTACCAAAAAAACAAGGGTAAACCAATGTGATCATGACATTGTAGGTGCTTGCGATGGGACGGATGCGACTTCCCTCAGTTGGTTTGGGTGGCATAGCCCGTTGCAGAAGTCCCCCCCCCTTTTTTTGATCCATTTCTTGACTCTTTAGGGGCTTGACTTTATTAAACTAATCAAAAAAGGCTCGCGCTAGGCGCTTACCTTTTTTGGCTGAGCCGTATCTTGCTGGGTGGGACCGATAGAAAGAAAGGACGGGTGGCGCATGGTACTTCTCGACCCTGTCTCCGAGGGACAGTTGAACGAGCGACTCATGAATGCTGCCGGGTTGGACGAGCCAATAACTCGAACGCGTTCGGTCTTTTTTTTTGAGCAAGAATCACAGCCTTACCGCTCCGTGGGCTTCACCATGATACGGACTCCAAGTTCTTATGGCGGAGCACAAGGAGATTTCTCATCAATATGATAATGGGAATGGAAACCAGAAGCACGACTGGGGTCTTTGTGGTCCAAGAGAATCAAACCATCAGTAAGAGTAAGGTAAGCATGAGACTTTTTGGTAGTACCGGTGAACCAGATGGCCGCGGCGATGGAATCTGGGACGGAGGACTTGTAGTATCTCTCTAGATCTGGCAAAAGCAAAAGAACCCCTAACATAATTCGAATGGAGGCTGAGCCCACTCTGGCCTCGCAGGGCAGGCCCCTGTGGTTGCGAGCTGGAGCTGCCATAGCTTATGGCTAGAGCAATGGGAGGGCCCCAGCAGAGAGCAAAGTAAGGATAACGAGCGCTCCGCCCGCTTGGCGGGCGGCAGGGGCAGCGGGCAAGTGCTTGGTAGGCCAACAGCCCAGTGAACCGGGCGGGGCACTCGAAGAAAGGGGGGCACACTAAGCAAGTACGAGAAATTGGCCCCGCTCCGCTTTCTTAAAAGCAAGGACCACTACGGGAGGTCAAACCAAGGACCTATGGAAGTCGGGGCTCGTCCCCGGCCAATATTGGATCAAACTATAGGGGGCCGTAGCACTGACCCTTTTTGCTTTTTGATTCAATACAATAGGGTAAAAGATCGTACAGTTCCCTACCGTCTCAACGGATCCTCGGCGCGCAGGGCATACCTCTTCCGCGCGTCTTTCTCGTGGCGGGAACAGAACAACAGGGAAAGACCCGGCCGACCGGCCCAGGGCTCGAGGGCGAGCTTTCTTTATTTAAGATAGAATGGGAAGTGAGGCGAAAGGCTTCCGTTTCCGTTCTTGGTTTGGGGGCAAGCCTAAACCTCTCTATCTTTTTCGTAGTTGAGAAGGGGGAGAAGGAGTCTAAATCAATGAACATTAATGAACCATCATTGATGGACGTTGCACATGACACGATCAATTCGACTCAAGGTCCGGCGCTAATAGAAGTTGCTTACTTTCCTAGTAGCGAAGGAAAAGGGGAGGGCTTTTTTCGTAGTAATAGTGGGCCGGTCTCATGAGATCTATGCCGGCCGTCGGAATCAAACGAAGGTCGAAGTACCATTCAATTCATGTTGGGGCATAGCGGCGACCTCGCCTGGCGCCATTCCCGGACCTAGCAGCAGACGGGCGGGCCGTGCCTGAATTCAGACCGGACCAGACTCTTCTTTGTTTGAGCTGCTCCCACGCACGCAGACCGGAAGATCTCACTTGTCCTGGACTGGAACAAGTAGGTAGAGATCTTCGTGGGACCGTAGAGGGAGTCGCAATCGGTCTTTTCTAGGATTCCTTATCACGCCACACATGGCTCTTCAAGACCTTGAACAAATTCTTAAAGGTTAGGTTACTACCTGCTTCTACGGAAGAGGTTGACTTTGTACCACCCGGAGGTCATATAGATCGGAATCCGGAGCGATAAGAACGAAAGGGTTGGTGTGGCCACAGTTACAACTACTAGCGCTTCAAAAGGCTTAGATTCGTTGGGCGCTACTGAAAGCCCTTTTTTAGGTCGTCTAATAAGGTAGGTGTAAGCCCCGAATTTGGTACTTCGGTAGGAAAACCTTAAACCACAAAAACTCTCAAACCCCCTATTTATTTTATGCATTTCATTCTCTATTTGGCCCACTCCACCCAAGAGCGCTTATGTTATAGGTCTTGAAGAGCCTTATGGTTTGTTTTGATATCCGGCAGGAATAATAAAAAAGAAAAGTCCAGGTTGGTTGGTGAGCCTAGTGATAGGAGACTATCTAGCTTGGTTCGGAGAGCACTTGTTGGCTGAAATCTTTTTTGGTTCCTAAATGCTAGGGAAAAAATGCTGAACTATTGACCCTACTTGTTTGGATGGGTGTTCACCCCAAAGTGTTCCCGGACTGCATGCATACATCCGTAAGTAACTTAGTGCAACATGGCAAATTTCATTGAGAGGAATCAGCAAAGAAAAGAAAAAGAGGTCAACAACATCTTAATGTATTTTGAGAGAGGGGCTGAGGAGTGTGAATCTTTTTTAGCCAAGAGATAGACCGGGTGAACCAGCATATAGTGCAAAGCGCCTTTTCGGAAAAGTCCAGTTCAAGACAAAGAAAGGGAAAAGCCCAATTCCTGTATCCAAAACGCATGACCCCGATCCGACCTCTTATTCAAAAGCCGGTGTGAAGAAGAGGAAGACAGGTCATTGGAAGAGAGCAGAGGTACGAGAGGTCTTGAAGAGCCATCGATTCCATTCTTCTTTGTCACTGAGGTCCAAACAGGCCAGAAAGGAAAATCAGATGAGTCTGCCTAACTTGAATTCAGCTATGGATTCCAATAAACGTGTTACCCCTTCTCGGCGGGTCCCCCTAGGTCTCCATGAATTGCCTCGTTTGGAACTGTCGAGGGCTTGGGAACCAAAGGACAGTTCGAGCTCTCCGTGAGCTCATTCGTAAAGAACCCTAGTGAAACTAAATGTAAACTGGGGAATATCTAAAAGTGAAAACAATCACTCAGGTTGTTTGGAATTGCATTGCGGGGGAAGTGAGGGCTAAGTCAGGAGGGCTGGCACTCTTGTGGGAGAAGGAGGTTTCGGTGGTAGTTCAGAGCTATTCCCAAAGGCATATTAATGCTATTGTAGAAATTAGCGATAATCAACCTAGATGGAGATTTACAGGGGATAGCCGGAAACAGCAAAAAGAAAGGGGGTGAACCGCCCAACGGCTGGATAAGGGATGCTTGCAGGTGTGCGCACTCTCGGAATTAGGGTCGAAAGAAGAAGTCACATGATCTCACTGAATCAGTGGTTAATCGGCAGATTGATCGCGAACTCGGAATCGAAGAATGAAATCCCATTTGGTTGCTAGCGAGTGAGGGAATCGCAGATGGGCTTATGACCTCGAAGCTTACTTCGCTTCGGAGTTTGAGTTTTGACTTTTCGTATTAGGAAGCGTACTCAAAGAAAGACAGAGCTCCCTAACCTATTATCAAACTCGCAATTTGGATTGCGGGCTCTGGTGCCGGGCAAAGAACAATACTTTTTCTCGGGCCCGGACAGCAATGAGATGAATAACTATGGCTTGGAAAGCGGCTGCTTAAAAAGTCCGCAGTGGTCGACCATTCTATCTATCGCCTTAGCCTGGTATTAACAACTGGTGGGTATTTAGGGGTTACGGTAAACTATTAAGGTTGAAAGTGAACAAATTCCATCCCGGGAAAGTGCATTGGTTCGCTGCTTCGTTTGACTTCATTGCATAGATAGCAGCTCCGAAGTCGCATAGATGGCAGCCCCTCTGTAGGATTCCCCAAGTGCAATCGTATGTACGTGAAAACCGCTCCCTTATCTTATAGGGAAAAAGAGTGGAATCGTGTATGTACGTGCGGAGCGCCAGTATTGTATTCTTGCGTGTGCTCCCTTCCTTTCTATCATTTGACTCTTCTTAGTCTTAATAGGATTGGCTCAATGGTAGGCTCTTCAAGACCTCTGCCCGGCTAGTCGTCCCATTTGAAAGTGCCAGTTGTCTTAGTAGGAGGCTAGGACGCCCATCTCTTAGTACCATGCTATTAGGTTCACCTAGTTCTTCTACTCATTGCACCCCTTCTATTAGTATAGGGATTAGTAGGCTCTGAAAGACCTCTTTCCTTTGGTTTTGGAAAGGCTTTCATCAGCTACCAACCTCAAGGTAGCTTTGCTCTCCTCCATTGTATTTTGTCTTCTGATTTGCTTACGATCGAAGTTGAAGACTTAATTGCTTCCTACGTACGTGACTCAATATCCAAGGGGAAGCAGCCTAACTAAGGCTCTGACAAGACCTAGCAATCTCAAACCAAACTAAGGGCATACCGGTAGCATGCCTGCTGCTGTATCAGGAAACGGTCGTGAACAACGCCGCTCTCAAAGTCGGGCCCCCGGAGGAAGGAGATGGCGAAGAAAGAAAAGACTTTGTTGCTTGTGGATCAATCACCCCTACTTTAACATGCGCAAAGACTCTACCTGCCGAAACTAGTGAATTCAATCACTTTTTCTACTTTTTTTTTTCACTAAAGTAAAATCGCTCTTACTGTGTAAATCTTTCTACTTCCTCTTTCGTCGGCTCGGGTGGTTTTCGGGAGGTGTTCTTATTTCAGTAATTCTTTTTTATTTTGACTCCATAGAGGGACTCTTATTAAAACTAGGTATTCCAATGATTGTTTTTTGTACCGCGCGGTTCAGAACAGGAAACCGACGCTGGCGTAGGCGCACAGGAATCCAGTGGAGCTCGTTCTCAAGGTGCGTAGTTAGACTCTCTACCTATGATAGTTGGGCTCTAGCCTTAGGTGGCTCTCGCCATTTGACTACGCCGCCTTAAGAGCTAACGGTCAACTGGCTAACTGTCTTGTTCGCTCTACGGTAAGAACTGCCTACTAATGAAAGAATGACATAGAAAGTATAGGCTGATATAGGGCTTTTCGTGTTATAACTAATGAAGAGGCTGTAAGTTCAGACTTCATTATTTTCTTTCCTCACCTGTATAGAAGAGTGAGTTTAAGATTGACCTACGGCATAACTTAAATGAATTCTTAGGGACCGATAGATGAAAACGGAAGAAATTCTATAGTTACATAGATAAGCCCCTACGGATAACTCGGAAAGAACAACAACGACCGGCCCACACATGACCACTTTGTCTTCGGACCTGGCCGGGATAACAGGAGCTGTAAGATTGACGTAATATACTTTCCGGGGACGGGACTGATAAAGAAAGAACTCTTGGCCCCCTCTCTTTGAAGTCTATTCCGTAGGTGAATTAAGAAAGGCGAAATGAAATCTTTCATGACCGGTAGTGAATAAACTTGGAAATAGATCCAATAGTTCAGTTCGTTCGAGAGACCTGCTCGCTCGGAATGGAATCGGTTGAATGTACGACGGATCATGAAACTCCCAACTTTTTATGGGTCGCTAACTCTAGATCAAAGAAGTGGGAATCGGGTTGTAACCGAAGCCTGTGATATGGATAGGCGCCTTGATCGCTGGAACATTGGAATGTAGGGTCTCCATCCGAGAATTCCAGTCTGGCAGACAAAAACTTATACTGACAAGGAACGTCTGTCGAATAGTTGTTGGCCTTGAAAAGATCAAACCAACGGGTCGGCAACCGGCTAAGCTCCCTCTTTCATTTAAATAGAAAGAAAAATGTAGAGGACTCTTTTGCCTTGCAGGAGCACTCGGAAGTAGTTGTTTAAGTCGGAGCCCGAAGTGAAAATAGAGTTCGAAAGTCGGCGTACCACACGAAGGTACATTCCACCAGACTCGGCCTCTTGACTTGCTAGTTGGAAATCAGGTGTGCTATAGTTTCGACTTCCAGCGGCTACCGACGGGTGGTCTTTAGTCTTGCTCTTTGAAACTATGGTATGCTTCTTCGATAGGTCGTTCGCGTGACGCGCGGGGGGACTCAAATATTTTAGGTACCCTGGCCCGGACTTGCGGTTAAATTGTATTACCCGCTTAGCCAATAGGTAAGCTCCGACACAAGTTTCTTTCGTTAGGCGGTCAGCGATTACTAGTAAGACTCTGTTGAACAGGCTTACTACTAGTGCATAATTTTCCAAAATTCTGTGCCACTTTACTGCCTTTAGAGTAATTAACTTGTCAAAGAGCGCACGATGGAAATCCATGTCAAACTATGACTTAGCTATCCACGCCTCGTTTTGACGAGACGCGAAGGCTCTGACAAGACCTTCTCGAAGCTTTCTTCGGACTGGTACAAGGGCTCTGCCTATTCCACTGCGTCCTTCTCTTTTGTTGGGTGTAAAATGGATAGCTCGACCCATTCATAGTAAGGTTAGCCTCATACCCGAGTCTCTCTGCCAAAGGGGAAACGTGGGAAATGGTTTAGCTTCTACTATTATTATTTTTGTACTAAACCATCCTCTTGTAGTATGGAAAAGCTTTCCCATCGGCGCATAGGCATGTGGAATTCTTCGCAATTACTGACTCGCCTTCCGACTTCATCTCTTGCTCTAATTATCTGTCTTTCTTATCTTTCTCTATTGGGCACTTCATCTCCGTTCTCTTCCTTCTCGAATGGCATCTATCTCTGTCTTTCTCCTGCTGTGCTCTCTTTGGAGCTCATCTCACCGGCATTCCAAGCCCAGGTATTCTTTCTTTACGCAGCACGTCCTAGGGCTCACGGTATTCGTCTTTCCTTCATTCTATTGTGCGGTGCCTTTATTTTCCCCGGTAGCCATTAATTGGGATCTTGTAAACTCCGATGTAGTCGGCTTCTCTTTCTTTTTTCTTTCTGACTGCCTAGAGTTCTTCTCTACTAAATAGAAAGACTACTTGTAATAGCTAAAGCTAGGTAGGATAGGAGTGTACAATAGAAGGACTCTATCTAATAAGCCTCTAATCGGTAGGTGAGGCCATTCATGTCTTAGGATTACCATTGATGCTCGTCTTGTTGGATGCAGGTCTTGCAGAGCCTCTCTCTCTTGGAAGTCGTACGCTGAGGGTAGTGTGTAAGAGAACTCTGGGTCTGGGTAAGAAGCTCGAAAAAGGGAAAGGTTCTCATCTAGGAAATAGTCTTTCTCCATAGGATGGCTTTGGCAATTGTTTGGAGCTCTCTCTTTCTTTCTCTTTCCACTCTCCTCTTCTATTTCTTTCTTTACAGGAGGGAATGGTCTTTCGTGGCACATTCATTGGATGCTCTTTCGCCTCTCTGGAGTGCACTGGTAAGCCAGACCTCTTCCATAATAGTAAGCAGCAAGGTTGTAATCAAGAGTGAGGCTATTGCTGGAATATCGGCAGAGCAGGATGGATGGAGCCCAGCTTCAAAGCTATGCCGGTCAAGGTCCTTCCTTTCTTCTCTTCTTCATCTCTATCTCTTCTACTTTCTCTTTGGTCTCTCTTCTAGAACTGGGGCAATGGCTTTATTTCTACTGAAGAGGCCTTTGTTTGTTTGGTTGCAGATAGGCCTTAACGTGTGAAATGCTCTGACCTCAGAAAGCAATCTCTCCGATCTATTTCAGAGGAGGAGACGATGGAAGCATGAACTCCATTTTGAAATGCTTAGCTTTAGCTAGCTCGCCCTTAAGTTAAGGAGGATACCTACAGAAGCAAGACAAGAGATTGGCTGTCCAATTGGATAGGTAGACCATAGGTGGTATGGAAAGAAGACTGCATGGGGGTCTCGGCCTCAAACTCTATGTAGAAAAAGGTAGCTGCATTGCCGGTAAGAGTAAGGTAGGTATATGAACTCTTAGATCCAGCATATCTGTTAATAGCTTGTCTTATTAGCTATTCCATCTTTCTCTCCGGCATGCTGATCCATTTTTTGGCAAAATCCTAGCGGCGTCTGGTCCTATCTATCATTGGTGTGAAAGGGAGGTGTGAAGTAAGCGAGCACATAATAAAGAAAGAAAGGTAGTTCACTCAAGCGAGCGGCCTATCGAAAAAGGAAGAAAGTCTTCTTTGCTATTAAAGAAGAGTGTGCTCAAGGTCCCGGCTCTCGATCTTCAAGCCTGAAGAAAGAGGAAGAAGTCCGGCGAGTGCCTTACTAAGTCGACCGGGATGGGCTGCTAAGTAGGATTCAAGGCTAGTACGTTAGTGAATGGCTCGACTGGGGGATCTTAAGCCGCTAGCTGGATCAAGGGTCTTGAAGAGCCTAGGATGAGAGAGGGAGGCTATTCTACAGAGAGGATGACCCAGCAGCTCTTTTTGAGGCATGAGCGACTCCCAAGGCTGCCAGGGGAGGATGTTGCCCGTGGGCTTCTTCTGTTGTCACCGATAAGAAGGTAAAGGTCTAACTTGAGGTGAAGATGGTTAGGATTCTGTTCACTTGCTCTACGGGACTCGGCAGTAGGGCCCTACTTATGATCACCTTCTATTGTTCTTTGCAGATCTGATAGAGTGAACCGCTCTTTCTGTCCCCCTCTTCTTTCCATTTCTTGCTTGTTAAGGTCTTATGTTCTTGCTGCCTTAGAAGCTGATCTACCTGAGCGGAGAGCCCCGTCCGTCAGGCCCATCCCTTTTTCCCTAAGAGTCTCCCAGAGTACATACAAGGAAGATGCCCAAGCCTGGATCACTAGGACGATGTCGGAAGAGCCCGAATCGGATTGATGAGTCAAGTCTACTTTCATTCCCAATCTCTCTTAACCGATTGCTATTAATGGAAGTGACTCAAGTTGGCTTCTTTTTTTGCTTCTGTTGAAGTTGCTGGTGTCTATGCTCATTTGGACTGGAAGGGGGTTGGTCTGTTTACTCAACCGAAAGAGAATAGGAAGATAGGGTCACAAACGGAAGATGGAGAAAGCTCAATACCAGGGGCCGGTTATGTGAGAATGGCATATCCCGGGGTAAACCAAAGCTAAGGAGATGACTGACGTTTCAGAGTCTACCTTCTGTTACCGCCAGGCAATCCAAGGTCCTCCTACCATTCTTTCAAGGAGAGAGGCGAGACTCACAGGTTTTGAACACGGGCCGGAGCGAGAGGGTCTTAAGGATCGGAGCGACGGAAAGGATTGTCAATTCAGCTCAGTCTGAAGACCTCGTTCATGGCGCTATCAAAGAGAAGCCTTCCTACATTTCGAGGACGAAGACAAAGTCAAACTTCCCTTGCTCTAAATGATCCTAAGGCTTGCTTGGCATAGTCCGAGACATAAATGTCCCTTAGTGGTAGAACCTGGTGAACCGGACTTTGATAATAAGGCATT
Source organism: Orobanche coerulescens (assembly GCA_033398695.1). Classification (NCBI taxonomy): domain Eukaryota; kingdom Viridiplantae; phylum Streptophyta; class Magnoliopsida; order Lamiales; family Orobanchaceae; genus Orobanche; species Orobanche coerulescens. The sequence goes on from JAWKAU010000028.1 coordinate 500,766, forward strand.
CGATGCTCTAGACTTTGCTATAGTTGACTTGACTCCTGGCGCAGCTCCTTTCCCTCTGCTTTGGTGAAGCCGTGCATGAACTTTTGTGCCAGTGCTCCTCCTGGTCTAGCCGCTATACGTGCCAATACACGGTATCCAACTACCCGCTCTTCCGGGTCCTTTGATTGCTTGGCCGGGAGATAATAATTTCAATGAAGCCTAATGAAAAGAAAAGATTAGTATTGAAGGGCTTGCAAATTCTAATTCACCGAGATATAGGACACTAGGGCTTTCTTCAACTCGATCCGCATGGTTTGAACAAAAGAAGGTCGCTAAGAAGCTGAACCACACAAAGACCACCGGCAATGGCGAGAAAGAAAGAGAGCCTATCATTCTAATTGAATAGCAATTGCAGTTTAAAGAGCAGATAACGCTGGTTAATGCCTGGTTTAGTAGCTAATAGGGGCTCCCTGTTACGCTTCTTCCTCTAAATTCCTGTTATTGGAGCTTGCAGATTAATGATAGGCTCTGAAAGACCTCAAGAAAGGATAGAACCAGAGTCTGCTAACTCGTCAAGAAATAGAAACCGTTGTTCAGATCTATCAACAGGAGAAGAAAAGCAGTTGCCCTCTTCTTGTTCCTAGCCCGTCTGTCTTTCTTTCTATAGATCGGGTTCAGCCCTACTCTAGTAGGAGTAAGCAAGGCAACTCTTCCCTATCTACCTGTTGGATACGGGTTTCAAATCCAGCTACTTCAGGGCCGATGAGTTGTTGCTTATTCTCCGACAATCTGCTCTACCTCGAAGGGGTTACGAAACCATTGTATGAAGCCCATTCTGATCATATGGAATGAAGCTTTGGTTACTTTCCACCTGACCTATTACCTATTACTCGAGTACCATCGTACTAGGGCAATCAATTACACGACATCTCCCAAACTCCATGCTTCAGATAGAAGGCATTCCATCAAGGTTGGGACTATCCATTCTAGAGCATGACCTATACCTGTAACTCTATGCCAACATCCCTCTCATCGTCTCTAGGAGAGACTTCATCTTTCAGAACGGGTGATGCTCTCTTTCATAGCCTAAAGGAGTGCAAGGGCTAAGCTAACTATCCTATTAAGTTAAGGAGTGAAGTAAGCAAGATATCGAACAATCAATCCAATCCCTATGAGAATTGAACCCCACCTATTAAATATAAATAAAAAGAAAGGGGTGCAGCTCGCTTGACAGGGGTGATGTAGCTCACTTTCATCGAACGAGATCCAGATGAATCGAGATAGCCATACAATAGAACCAAAGGGAGCTATAAGGCTTTCATACCCTATTGGGCCGATCAGATAAAGAAAGTTCGGACAGATCGATCGATCAGAGAAGTAAAGAAGTGACGGCGGAAGTGAAGTAATATCCTTCTTAAATGGTTGAGTTTAAGATGTTCTCTGCTGAGTTTGTACAGAAGGGAGTCTAATCATGGAGCTCTAGCCTACGGGGTCTTTGCTTGCTTTCAACAAAGGCTCTGAAAGACCTCTGCTTAATCGAGTCGTCTTGTATATTGATCACCAGGCATTGAAGTTCTTGAACAGTCAGAAGCACATGAAGAACATGCACGCTAGGTCTTTCCTACCGCCATTTGCTATTCGTCAACAAGAAGGCGTCCGTATTTTCCTTTTTGGCCGTTGGCTCTGTAAAGACCTCTACCGATGCCTTCACGCTCCTTATCTCTCGCGGACTCTGGGTTAGGGGAAAGGCTTGATACGGGGAAGGTTTAACTATACTATAAGAAGAGAAAGATCTACACTTTCGCCATCTATCCGCTAATCATTCATAGAACTAGGGCCGAGCCCCTCTTATAGCCAGTCTCTTACTACTGGTTTCGAACTGCTCTTTTTCCTGCAAAACTTCCTTATTTTCGGGAGCATGAGGCTAATTAGACCTTGAGTTAGCGATCCTCTAAGCTATTGGGAATTCCTTTGCCCTTTGGTCTTTAGCGACTCCTTGCGAGCTTCGGGTTCCAGCCCCCCTTGGAAAGAGCCAGGTTTTGGGCCCCTCTCTCCAAGACCAGGATTTGAGCCTACTGCCTCCAATTTGGAAAGGCTGTTACGAGAGTCGGTGGAGGCAGTTCCATCCGACCTGATGTGCCCAAGTCCCTCTTCTAGGAAATTTGGCCTCAGCACAATAATTTGGATGATGATGTTCTTAGTGCAATTCGCCCTTGGAAGAGCGCATGGACTAAGTAAGGAATAGAGGACGAGTCTTATCACAAGGTTTTCTTCCAGGTTCTTTAGAAAGAATTTCATACCGGCTTAGCTGAAATGGCAAATGGAAGACTTTCTCACCGCGGGTTTCTGACTCTGTCAAATAGGTACGTACTCCTTACCTAACGAAGTACCGGGAAGCTTAGCTAGACCCAGTGGGATTGGATCAGTCAGTCCCTCATCGACCTCTTACCTCACCTAATATTAGTTGAGCGTATTTCAAAACCTCTTCTAGCGTTGAGTGGCTTTCTCGCTCTTAGGCCCCTGAGGTCTTGAAGAGCCTGCTTGCCCCACCAAGAAAGCCCGACGATTAGAATATAATAGAAGTTTCGCCCGGGAGGAAGAGTTTTCGAAGGGTCCTCGCTTTTCTTCGCTGCCGGGTCGGGGATAGGAACTGGAAAGCGTGACTCCATTAGAATGAATTCTTATTAGCGGCTTCTAAATCTTCTCGTCGACCAGATACGGACCTACTCATAGGCCAGAGAATAAGAAGAGGACGAACTGCACCTAAGTAGTTGGAGCAGGCGAAAGCCAAGAGCCAGACCTTTGACTCTCCGTCAGTGTATAGTCTTTCCATCTTACTACTGGGCTGCTTGCTCGTTAGCATCTAACTCAGGGAGGAAAAAGAGGATGTCGGGAGAGTGGTCTGGTTGAGAGACCAGCTATTGAGCGGCAGAGGCAGATGGAGAAAGTCTTGGTCTTGCCAGAGCCTCTAGAGTCAAATAGTTTGATTGAATAAACGAAGAGGGAAGCATCCGTTTTCGGTAATGGACCGCGCCCTATACCCTTTGGAGCAGACCCTTTTCCCTATTTCAACTTCTATTCTTAAGGGCTCACCTGGTAGTAAGGCTCTATCCTGATTGTGAGTTGACGGGAACGGATCGACAATCCCCGCGGATCAAAAGATGGAAAGCGCTAGCTTTAGGCTCTTGCTTTCGGCTCCGGGCTACCTTAGACAAAGAGGATTCCCCGCCTGATCTTACTGATCAAGTTTGCGTTCTAAAGGAGAACATGTCTTCCTGAGTCGAGATACTCATAACGGTTATCAACAGTGATAAATGCTGGGTAGTTTGAAACTTTGGACTATGGACTTTCATAGTCTTTACTACACTAACCGGTATTTAAAACTATTGGATCGTTTTTGATAACTACCTACACCTGAAAGGTGTGGGATTCCCGCTCACACTTTGATAGGCTGGCGCGGGGCATGGAACGGAGATTTGATATGCACCGTGCAAGGATGCCTTCGGGACCTCGATGGTAGAGTGACCCGTCCATCATGCTTCAGTCTTTTAGTATGGGGATGGAAGATAGTGTGGAGTGAGATAGTTCATGCTTTATGACTCCCCTCCAGTCTTCCTCCATCATTACTTCTTCCTTAGCACATAAAGTACTCAACTCTAAACCTTAGCCAATTTCATTGTTGTGCATGGCTTTTTCCAATTGAAATCGCGGATTGCTCCTCTTCCTCCTCGAAGGGAAGGCCAGTGCGCAAATTGAATTCGAGTTTCGAGTAGGCCATTAAGTTAAGGTAGGGGACGAAATCTTTTATTAGATGGGATAGTTGAGTCCAGCCATTGATTAGACGGCTAGCTCACTTTTGGTTACGACTAAAAGGTCAACATGTCTGGGAGTAGCTCCTGCCCCAAAAGGGTAAGACCTTAACCCAACACCCGCTTTTGTTCGCCGCCCCGCATGAACGAATTGATCGAGATGTGTCGTCAACACAGGGTGGACGTTTAGGTCTTTCCTCGGCCTTACAATCGAAAAAAAGCACTTCTTTGAGTATAGCTTGACCAGGGGCTGACTCCTAAGGATTCATACCTTGCTTTCTACCTTTACAATACAATAGGAATTTGAAACTCAAGAAAGATCTAGGGCCGTCGGGCGGGTGCCAATAACCGTTGATTTCACACTCGGAGTCACCCTTTTCTTTATTAGTCCTAGGGATAGCATAAGTAAACAAGCAGATGTCAATTCCTATTTACCCTGCCGGCGAGTGAGAGTACTCAAGCCTACGAGCCATATGGATCTAGGGCGGCTAGAAAGCTAGTGCGTGAAACCTTGAGGCGCTATGAACTTCCTTCCCTCTAGATAGATAGGTAAAGGCCTTACTCTCCTAAGGTCGGGTTTTTCTTACTTAGATAGGGTTATCTCATCTTTGATCTGTCCTTGGGGCCAATGAGGCTAAAGAGTTAGAAGTCTTATCCTCTACCTTCTTTCAGGCAATCCAATCTATCAAGAAGTGCATCTTTTCTTCTTTTAGACAAGTCTAGTAGGCAAGGGAATTGTTATAGCAAGCATGAGCGGGAATGACAGAACCACGCCTTATGAGGAAAGGGTAGAAACCTGGAAAGGTGAAGGTTCCTCATCAACCTTCTCTTTCTCTTTGCCCTCCTCTTTATTATTTCAACTCGAGTCTAGCCTCTCGCGGCAGATCCATTCCAGTAGGAATTCCCATTCATCATTAGCTGTCGATTCGAGTGCTTCGTTTGAGCTGCTCGATATGTGTAGTCAAGGATTCGCTTCTAAGTCGAGCCTAAAGGCTTTCCTTTCTAACGGGAATGGACTCAATATGTGGAGCTAAAGCCCCGTAGCTATCGCCCCTTGTTCTTTCCTAACCACAGAGTTACGAAGGCAAGTCAAGCGTTAGTTAATAGACCGACCGGCGAGATACCGGTATTCGGTAGGAAGAGTTCATCGGCAGGTGCTCAAGTGAAGTACAGTACTTGAAGGTTTAATATCTCCCTTCGGTTTTTGTTAAGGCAAGAAGTTTCTCCCTGAGGGGAACGCTCAAGAGCGCCTCGTTGCAGGGGCTCAAGGCGGATGTATCTTTCGCGGACTTTCGGTTAAAGCACTCAGACTTTAAGCTAGGACAAAGAACAGGAGTGAAAGGCAAGTAGCCGTTAGGCGTTTCTTGACCCAAGGGCCAGCTAACGAGTGTGTAGCGCCAGGAATAGAATCACAGGAATCAATCAATAGGTTTTGAAAAACCAACTTACAGTCCTAACCAAAGATGTGAGCTAAACCAAGAGGGCAGTGACTTCGGTCTTGGACTTCTCAATCGTTCAGAAGTAGGCTTCGCTCCTGTGACTTACCGGCTTCGCGAGCCCCGATCCATTTTTGACTTATTTAGACTTATATGCGATAGCACGAGGATTGGAATTCATCAACTCCATCTTGAATGGAAGTTTTGCCATCTTCCCTGGTGAGAAATGTTGACACCGGTCCAAAGTTCGGCTAGAAATCTCTTAATAGAAGGCCTACTATTTAGAAGAAAGGAACGAAAAGCGGCTCTTCCTAGGACAGGAGAGGAAGCGGCGAATCCGTACACGGAAGAAAGAAAGAATGGAGATCTACTTTGAAGCTAAGATCTTCTGAGAGAATGCCCTATTGAAGAATCTAATAGAATCGTGTGCGACTCATGAGTGAGGAGACACATCACATCTGAGGGGCGAGACAGCGCCTTCTAGAGCTTCCAGAGGGTCGGACTCAAGTTACATCTTATGAAAGCGGGTGATTCAACCGGCACTCGTACACAAGGCCTTACTAAGATAGGCACGTCCCTTTCCCCTTATTGATAGTAGCAGAATCCATCCCCCTAGCACACCTCAGCGTAAGGCTGGTCAGAGTCATCAGTTAAAGGATCAGAGAGGTCTTGCTTGAGCTGGTGAACATAATTACAAACTACACGACGCTCTTCAAGACCTCCCTTACTAACGGGGAGGAAGTGACATCAAGGCCTGCTCGGGCGGGCCGCCTCTAGACTCATCTTACTGAAGACAAGGTCCGGCTCAAGCCGATCCCCAAAATCGCGTAATAGAGCCCTGGTAAAGCTTTCCGAATAGAGGCTCGATATCTTCAAAAGTCACCCACTTTAAGGATTTAAATCGTGTTCCGTGTACCAAGACTCGACCCGTGGCTTAGACCGCACCCACTCTGACTTCGTGGGCTGCCTACGTACCCTTTCAGGATCAAGTCCACGTAGTTATTTTTTCACTACAATCTCAATCTCAATTCGAAGGTAACAACCGAGTTGCAACGGCTAGTTAGTGGTACGAAGAAGAGTCTCTAGCTTTCTTTCCCAACCCGCGCAGGACTCACTCTCTCTCCCTTTATATCTCTTTAGTTGCTCTAAGGGCTCCAAGAATGATCTTTTTCGTTGTGCTTAGTTGAAGGTTCAATCCCATATCTCTATAACAAAGCACGATATCAATATCAGGGTAAGGTGCAGTGAGGGAGAAAAGAATGTCCACTGTTGCTGAAGAAAGAGAGCTTACTTACTAATCTAATAAAGAAAGAGGGGGCGGAGCTTTTTTAGCTCTAAAGGTGCGAAGCGATAAAACTTATCCCAATCGGAATGTGAAGGAGAATTTAATCTTTTATATATATATTAACATAACTAAAGGAGAGAAAGAAAGTCTTACAGATTTTTAGATAGTCGTGTCATATTTGAAAGTCTGAAATGAATGGAAAAAGCATGGTCAAACTACCAGAAGAGGCGCGGCCCTTCATGGCAGTTGGTAGTCGACAACCAGTCTTCTTTCTTTAAAGAAAAGGCTAAGGCGCTATGTAATTGCCCTTTTAAATTTGATAATAGCAAGTCTAGTCCAGGTTTAGGAGCACATCCCCGGTAGCAAAGGAAGAAGGCTGCTCTTCAAGCACATTAGGAGTACCTTTGTAAACACTCTACTAAGTATGGATCGGGGTCGGACTCGGATTCTTCGTCGAGTGATCCCGCGCTTCATAACCTATTTCATACCATACCGCAGTCTAGACTGAATTTAGGCTTGACTCTTCTTATTCTTGCTTGGCCCAATGCCTTAGTCCGAGTAGAACCAATGATTTCACACTCGTACCCGGAAGCCGAAGAGCTCCAATCCCTTGATTTCGTAACCGGGAAGAGTCAGAAGACAGCAGGTCGGGAGGAAGGCTCTTTCAAGACCAGAGGTTGGTAAATCAGTGTGGGAAAGCCCCTCAGTATGCGCCATCCCCCTCACTTCCAGAAAGCCGTTGAGCGTATGTGTCGCCTGAGACTTTGGTAGAACATCTGGCTGCAGAAGGCATCTGGTTTGAAGACTTGTTCCGAAACCAGTAATCATAAGCCCGATCAGAATATACAAAACTGGATCCGGAAGGCGCTGTAAGCGGTGAAGGAGTCCTCGTAAGCGCATAGGCAAAAGAGCTTGGTGCTCGTTGTTCACCATTTGCTGTTACACATGGGCGAGACGAAAAAAGCCCCCTCTATATATATAGTTGAGCAGCGAGAACTGCACTTGCATTAGTAGAGGCGATGAAATATACTGTCCACACTCTTGTCTGCGAAGCGAAGCAAGGTTTTTCAAAACAATTTCATTGCCTCTAATAATGGTAACGGGGGAAAGGCTTCCATAGGCCAGTGAGATCCATTGCATAGGAAAGAATTGATTTCGAAAAGACAGAAAAGCACTGGGGACCACCCACCATACATACTCCTATAGGCCGATGGATCTGAAAGCAGCTCACCATCATGAGAATCGATTTCTTCTTGGGCCTTTCAAACAAAATACACGAAGACAAGGGTTTCAGGATTTGGAATAGGTACCGTAACCATTAGAAGAGTAGTAGACTGATTACCTAGGGGTATCAAGACACTAGCGTTGAAGGAGACAAATAAAGGTAAAGATCGCCAACCGGAGAGAAAGAATGGTAAAGAAAGACGGCCTATCGATAGACTATTCAGTTTCCTTTCTTGTGACCGTGGCACCAGTATCGTATAATAAGAAAAAGGATGCTTTTAGGAGTTTTATCAAGCTGTGGCAGGGTCAAGAGCAACGGAATAGGAGTGAGATTTAGGTATGGCATCCGCGATCATAAAGCGCCCCCCTTCTTAGTCAATGTACTGATAGTCGAAGGGACGAAGTGGCTTAGTTGAACATAGTGAGACTAAGGGACGAGATCATGACTTCTAGGTAAACCTGTAAGTGAAGGAAGGAAGAGACTATGTATTCGCCTCGGGAGAAGCAAGCTTGGCTTTCTCTTTCTCTGATCCGGACTAAGAAGGCAGGAACTGACGGATTGCTCGGAGTGATCAATGGACAAAGTGCCCGTCTTTCGAGTACGGTCCCCCATTTATTTGCAATGTCCCACTCGTTATATAAAAGACTGCTGCAGGCGCTTTTAAGCCCATCCACACCTTACATCATGGGAGCCTTGGTCTTGATCTGTAAATCTCATTCCCGGTCAGTAACTCATGATCGGTCAACTACCCCGACATTTCCCTAGCATTCACCCTTTCTCACTCATATAACGACCCCTTATATATGCAATATCACAGGATTGGTATTCTTTGTGTGTGGGGGCTGCTATACATGAAGTACTGCCTCCCGTATCTTTGATCTCCGTTCGTCCGCTTACTTGAAGTATAGCAATAGTCAAAGGGCCAACAAGACTTTAGTGAATTCATTCTTAGTTGCCTCTAAAGTGGACTTCCAGCCTCACAGCACATTCGGGACTAAGACCGACCAAAGTCTTAGGAATACAGATTTGATCCTTTGCCCGGGATCCTTTGATTAGAAGACCCGAAGTTGAGATCCGGCTCTCGTAAAAAGAAGTCAACCGGGCTACCTGGCCAAGGCATTTGGCTAATGCTCAAAGGGGGTCTGCTTCGACGCGAAAGCAAAGTAGTTGCGAGCTCTGCTTCCGATGGCTCAATCCCAAGAAGAATCAAGCAAAATCGGCTGGCCTAGGAGCGACTTTTGATAAGAGAAATTCTCGGGACGGAAGGATTTTAGGCGCTTCTGAAAGAATATAGCCGGAGGGGGAGGGTCCGTAAGGAGTCCGCCTGTCCTATGAAAGGAATGCGGGAAGACTAGCATCACTTAGTTCATCTTTGCCTGCGGGTGACCCGCGAATTCAGGAGGGGCGCTTCCATAATATAAAGCAAAGCGACCCGTATCAAGAGAACCAACGAGATAGGCTCTTCAAGACCTCGTATATATCATTAGCTCTTCAATCATTGAGAATAGGAGCTCGAAACCTTGCAAGCGGGAAAGCTTCTATCTTTTATAGAGAATAAACATAGGGGAAAGAGAACTACAATCAGTCTACAACCTTACTAATAACTAAGAAAGGTGCTTTCCTTTACTAATGCAAGACTCCTCTCATTCTCAAAGTAGCTGTCTCCGTCCCGCTATTCCTGCTTCTGGAATAGAGTAAGCTTCTCTTCTTTCGCTGCCTCTGCCTCTCCTCTGGTTTAGAACCCCCAAATCCACAATGACAATGATTGCTTCAAGGTCCACCTCTTAATAGAAGACCCGATCCATCTTCCTCTTGAACCTCGAACAAAAAAAAGATCCCGCCATCAGCTCGACTAAGAGTTCCGAATCAAAAAAGGCAACTGAACTTGACTTAAGATTAAAGATAGGGGCCGGGCGGGCAGTGAAGGCTCATTTAGTAGACAGCGAGCGAGCAGCAAGCACCTACTCCTATCAAAATGAAAAGCAGCAAGCGGAACTTGAATTGAAGAAGCGAGCCTCTATCAGAGAAAGGAAAGCCGTTGCGCTAACGCGCATCCGTTTTCTTGCTCGTTAGCGCCCTTCCCTTATGTACTTCGCTCTCCGACTCTACTAATCCAGGCTTAGAATAGGTAGTTGTATGAAGGTCTCGAAGTCCTTGTTTTGGTCTATCATCTGCACTTCGGAAGGTAGGAGAAGGGGTATAGAGAGCTTCTTTCAAGCCCCTAGTCAGGGACTACGCATTTCTTCCAATCCTTTCGAAGATAATTTCGGCCGTCACCACCACACCAGTACACCAAAGCACTAGACCCCGCGTGGAGTCACCACGACTATACATACTACTCTCATTCCACTCATGGGGGCAATTAACATAGCGCCTCTTTCATTTGTGAAAGATTGAATCACCCATAAGTCTCGACGTGGAGTCGGCCATGGAACCTTTAGGTTCACTCCTCTGTCCTAACGAATTGTAAGAATCCAGCTCCAAAGTTGCAGGGCCCATAACATAGTGCATTAAGGCTCTTCAAGACCTCCAGCAGTTCTCTTGGTCTGATAGTCTTGTTAACGCTTTCTAATCTACTTTCTTTCTCGTACAGATCTTCCTTGCCTTTCCTTCCTCGTCCAGTGACGGATTTGCTCCCTCTTTCAGTAAGTCTTCTTCTTTAGTAAGAAGAGTACTGCCTAAAGCAATGTGAGTTACAGTGTCTATATGGGAACCGGCCGTAAACTCCTTTTCTGGTGTAGATCCCCTTCCTTATGAATCAGTTCCCCGGGTACAAGGCTCTGACAAGACCTAATGTCTTTTCTCTGTTTCAGTGTAGATCGTCTCTTTGTCTATGGAGACCTTTTCAAGTCGTCCATTCTCTTCGGTATGGATTCAAAGTAATCCCTCACGCGGGTTATGGGAGTCCTGCTTGTGCTCTTTCTTTGTGGTCCAGGCCAGGCACTCCATATGTGTTTCGGTATTGATCTGAGCACTCGTGTAACTACTAATAAAGCTCTATGTCCCTTTCTTTCTGAGTTATTGGCTACTGGTGGGACTTCTCTTGGTCAGGAGGTCTAAGGCTATTGACTTTTCTGACTCTTCAACTCCCGTTCTTCCTTTTTCTATCGAAAGAGAGTGAGTGCAAACCTTAAGGGGTCGTGAGCGAGCAATGAATCAGCGATGAAGCAAACCAGCAAGCAATCGATACCGCACCGAAGCTTGTGTAGGGCGCTTTCCGATGAGAGACTTGTCTCCCGTCCATACGTTCCGGCGTGGCATCTCGAGAAGTATCTCGTGACGGGAGAGGGGCCTGAAGTGGGTTATTGAAATGAATAGATGCTTAGTAAGTTTCGAGAGGCAGATCTATGTAGAAAGCGGCCAGATCGAGATTGAAAATAGATAGGAAAACTGGCCCTTGAATGGCATGAGTGGGGCTGCAGAGTTCGCAAAGCGAATGCGGGTGAATAATTTGTCGAAAGACATTTTTCCAATCTCCGCACGTGCTCTGTGTAATTTCTATAATCCTTTCGGGCTAGTGTCTTTAGGTAGCAAGTATAGTGTTAAACGCTTTAGTACACTAGTTCGGATAGGAGAAGGGAAGGACTTGAGGGTCTCTGCAACATCCTCGCAAGGCCCCAAATAGGAGGGTACAGAGGTTGTGGTCAATGCAGAGGAAGGCTCTTCTCAAACATGGCTCTTTTGAGTTATGGCTTGGGCAAGGGCGCCCGCTATCACCATACCAACACTCTCAAGGATTTGAAAAAGAAAAGAAAACCAACGACCCCCTTCAATCTTGGCCTGCAAGACCCGTATCGATGAGATTCTCAGGAATCATACCCCATCACAGATACTCGGGACGTATACACAGGGCGCAGACAAGGACCGATAAGGGCAGGTATTAACAAGAAAATCCAATCTTTTTAACCGGGGAAGTCGGTAAAGCTTCAACGGCTTATTATCGTTCAGGAGTTGTGGTATTTATACCCCGCTAACTATAAGATTCTTTCTCTCCTACGAAATATGGACTATGTCCTACTACTGAAAGTTATGACCTTACTGCTAATACTAAAAGTAAATACTCTTCCCGGTCTATTCTCCACACTTTTTTTCACTTATAAGATAATCTAATTGGACGTGCAGTCACTCACAAGCATCAGGCTACTCATGCTGCTGAAAAGCCGTTGCTTGCACCTGAAAGCCTACCAGAAACAAGTGAGGTCGACCGGAAGGGCAGAGGCATTCTTATCATTTGGTCAAAAGAGTTTCACGGGGCCATCGGTGCAAGGAAAGAGGAGCCAGAAAGAATTCGGTGGCCATAAAGATCGATCGAATTCCCAGACCCACTTCTTCCTTTGGTGCGCAGCAACGAGACCATGCAAGGCGGAGAAGGAGCTTTTTTTGTAATGTCTCCGGACCAAACAAAATTTCGTATGGCCTGCTCAAGTGAACTGAGGAGAGATCCAGGCCAAAAATCATCATCGTGTGAACTAAGGAGCTGGTGATAACCGCATTTACAAGACAAATCCGACCCGCCTTCGAGAGTGCCGTCCCCTTCCATCTACTCAATTTGTGAACTATGCGATCAAACGAGAAAGAATGACCTGCGAGGCGCGCCTTTCAAATAGGAACTCCAAGATAGGTAAAAGGCCAAGATCCAGGCGAGATGCCCGTAGCCCGTCTAAGGCGACTCGCAATACCCGGAGACACCCTCGGCCCCAGGAACAATTTGGATTTGACTGGGCTAAACTCTTGACCCGAACAGCTGCCATATGAATCCAAAATCCGCCAACTCTTTTCCCGTTATTCGTAGTGGCAGCCGCAAATAGTTGGGTGTCGTCTGCATAAAGAAGACAAGCAGGCTCTTCAAGACCTCGAACCCGAAAAGGAGCAATAGAACCATCCCCCATGGCCGTTTGCAAGGCCCTAGCCAATACATCTTCAGCGAGGCAATGTTAATTGGCCGATGGATTCCGAGTGACTAACTTACTGATATTCGAAGCGATCGTGGAAAGTGATGCTGTTGAAAGGGCATCAAGAAGGTCGAGACCGGGCGCTAAATCAGTTATTTTCCTCTAGCCTTGAACAGGAAATTACTCAAGGCGATAGGACTATCTTCTTCAATCCGAGCCGCACCCCTCTAAGACTATACTTCAAAACACTTCATCTGACCGGGCGGGGGAAGAACTCAAAAGAAAAAAGATGATCCAATCGAACATCAAAGCCGGAGAAGCCACCTATCTTTCAATCCCCCTGAGTTCTCCTTGTTGTCAAAGGGTGGCCCCTGACCTATGAACAGTTGGGTCCATCCGAGCTGGAGTCTTGAAAGCAAGCCTTCAAACCAACACGAGTAAAGGAATTCACTGATCCAGAATAGACTTCATTCTATACTCTGAATTAACATTCTTGGCAAGACGACTTCCTTTTGTTCGGAGAAATGGTTTGACAAAGCTAAATCCATCTGAATGACTTGCTCCTTCTCTGTCTTCTATCGACGCAGAGGAATAGATTCGCCACTCAATCTTGCTATCGAAGACAAGCGAATCTCTTTTCTCAAGGCCCTGTCGCCCGATCTTCCCCGACTTCTTTGGATATTTTCTCTAAAAGAAGGAAGACACCAGATAATTCGTCCAACCCAAGTCAGTCTTTCTACTTCCATCGAACCAAGAAATCCGGAGTGAAGTGCAAAGACAAAGGAATATGGTAGAAGGAGTACAACAAGCAGGATTGCAGGCTAGATTCGAGGATGGCATGCCACACTAGGAAGAGTTTGTGGATAATCAGTATTGTCAACTAGATAGAAAGCTCTACCAACTCCTTTTCCCACTCATGACACGAATGATCTGGAAAATCCACCTTTCCATACCTTATAGAGCTGGGCAGTGTCAATCGCTTTGATTATCAGCTGCTCACCGCCCATCGGTGAATGCGAGCCCTGCGAGTGGAGAAAGGCTTTGGTGTAGAAATTGTTAGAATTAGAAAGAAAATAGAAGTCGGAAAGGCCGAGGACAGGTCATAACCCAGAAAGAACGCTTTCAGACTTAACTAACACCAACCCAAGCGGAAGCACCTCTCTATTTATGTTATTACGAAAAAACCGATTCTTAAGCTTACTAGCTCACTGCTTTAGCTCCTTCGTAGCCTCTCTTCGCGCTCTTGCTTCCTTCCCCGTTAGGGTTCTTAGGGCGCAGGTGTCTCCAAAAGGCTGAGTCTCCGGCATTCGCGCAGGTTGTTCTCTACGTGCTGTATTTCCTCTCCAACTTGAGCGAGCCTTTCTGCAATAGCCATAGTTCATCAACCGCGCTAATACATTCTTTGATTTGATTTTAGAGCACGAAGGCTTTTCTTTCAGGATGATGGAAAAGGGTCAACGCAAGGATCTTACTTCGAAGCAATCTCTGGAGTTTTCCCTTATCCGAACGGGTCTTGCAAGAAAATAGAATTTCATATTGAGCTCCAAATATACGCTATTGGGATGGGATGGCTCCTACTAGCCCCCCCCTAAGAACCGCACGTGCGAGTTCCCCCGCATACGGCTCAAGTGGCGGAGGCCTTTCCTTCGCGCTTGGTAAGCGCTTCGCTGTAGCCAGCCAAGCTTCGACCGCGACTGCTCGTCGCTTCTGGCCGCCTTATTCCGTCACCCGAGATGTACTAAGCTGGATTTGACTCACCTTTGTTTTGCTGACGATCTCCTGTTATTCTGCCAAGTAGATCTCCAATCAGCCTCTGTCATTAAAGATAGTTTGAATTCCTTTTCTGCTTTCTCAGGGTTGATTTGATGGCAAATCCTGACAAAAAAGCAAATTTTTCAGTGCTGGGATGGATGAAGATACTAAGCACAATGTTTAAAACCTTTTTGGCTTCAAAGAAGGGACCTTGCCCATCAAGTATCTTGGAATGCCCCTTATTTCCACTAGACTCACAACCAGAGACTGTAGGCCTCTCATTAATAAGATTACCAAAAGAAAGGGTGGAATCGTGGACTAGCAAATGGCTTTCCTATGCGGGTAGACTGAAGCTCATCAGATCAGTGTTGTTCAGTATTCAGGGCTTTTATTTGAAAGCATTTTCATTTTCCGAAGGAAGTGTGCAAGGTTATTGACCAGATCCTCAGATCTTTCCTCAGGCATGGTGCAGTTGGGATCTCTAAGGCTGCCAAGGTGGCTTGGGACGTGGTCTACCTCCCGAGAGAGGAAGGGGCCTCAAGAGAGTTCATGATTGGAATAAGGCAGCTATTACCAGACATTTGTGGAACATTGCCTCTAACTCATATACCATCTGGGCTTCCTGAATTAATAGTTACTTCTTAAAAGGTAGGGGGGCATCCCCGTTCCCAATGACTGTTCCTCCTGGAGTTGGAGGAATAACCGCAGTTAGGTGCCTAGCCTGGAATGCTTGCAAAGTAGCTAGGCCTGTCCTCGTTCTAGTAGTGGGCAAATCAATCCCCTGCTGTTAGGAAGAATGAATCCGAGAGTGCTAATTCTGCAATTGAAGTGACTCACGTTGTTAGGTCACGAGCGATGTAAACCTCTTCTAGCCTTGTGAGGCACCATTACCAAGTGGCTTATTCGTAGTCGGAGAAGGGACAAGTGCCTTCAGTTGGTAAGGAGATCGAGGGGATGTGTAAGCGGGTGGAGAACCATTCGTATAACGAGTTCATGTGCTTGCAGTTGTCTTTCTATTGCCATAACCTTTATCTTATTCGGGAAAGGGTCGTAAAGCGACCTCCTTCGGACCCTTGCTTTTTCTTTGCCCATCAGAAAGCTGTCCAGTCTCTTTGCTCTCGGTCTCAGTCTGATAGTGGGCCATCCCTCGTAGGTCAAGTTGGAAATAGAGTCCTCCCAGGCGCAATCAGTACGATTCTTTTCTCTTCTTCGAGCTCTCTTTTTGCACATTTGTAAAGAGGGTCTCTTAGAACTTTACTATTGGTCTATCCCCGATTGGCCAAGAGTGACTAGCCACACGGAGTCGGTATCATCTTCTTCACCCGAGGAAGGCGCTTGGGCCGACTCAATAACTGGTAAATAGCCTACTAGAGCTATGCATCTAAGTTTAAGAAGTAGAGCCCCTAGGCCAACAGAAAGTCAGGGGGCGGCGAAGGAGTGAGCCAACACGGTGACTTTAAGTAGAATGCGTTAGGCATTCCATTTCCATTCCTAGGAATATGTTATGTCAGACTCACTCAACAATCAACAATAAATATCGTAAGAGAACAAAGACCTGAGTTGGTGAAAAAAAAGCTGACTCAGTCTTCTGTTCATTAATGCCCTTCGACTCCCATGCCTTTCTAGACGTAGGAAAGAATGAACTTCGAATTCAATGTGCTCGGATTTCTGTATCTGATTGACCCGGGGAAAGCGTCGTTTCGGACCCTGGTGGCCGTGCCTATCTGAGGTCTTAAAGAGCCTTCTCCACTTCTTCCTCTCAAGTCGAAGCGCCTTCAACTGCAGCTAGTTTGCGGAGAGTTGCGTTAGCTTGGGTTCCTTCCTTGGTTGCTTTTCACAGACATAGAACTATGAGCCTGAGAGTTCGCTTCGGGCAGACTCCGGATTTCGATGCTTTCTAACAAAAGCCAAGGAGACTAATAAGTCGCTACCATAGCTCTTTTAGCTCATCGGACTGCGAGACTGTTTTTCCGCTTTCGCTTCGTTTCCCCGAATGCAGGTTGTTCTGCTCTCTTCTATATTCCATATCCGGTGTAGTGTAGCTTGAATGCAAAAGTACGAGAAAGGCACATTGACTTTCTAACGTGCGTTGAGCATGGTGAGCGGAAGGTGAATACCTATTTTGTTTAGTTTGGCTTTTCCTTTCCCGTCTCGATATGTTCCCGGTCCTAGCGATCTGTGGGCGTACCCTTTAGCGAGCGAGAAGAAATATCAGATAGAGAACGATTCTTCTCGTATAGAAAGAAAGCGCTAGTTGAGCTAGGAGTTTCAAGCGCTAAGTCCTTTCCTTCGGGTCCAGGCAAGAAAGCCAGGACGTCGAATGCTACTCTAGAGCCGATTCATAAAGAACCTCGAATATACGCCCCGAAGTGGATCTATTATTATTATGAAGAGGGCGACAGATAACTTCTCAGGAAGGGACTCTTGAATACTGACTGATCTCTTCATGCGGGGGTCCTAAACTAGCTATTCTGCTTACGGTTTTAGCCTTTTTTATACCTTCCCCAATGGATGACTCAAGGTGAAACCGCTGGCATTACTATTACCGGAATGGAGATCTATACAAAACTTCGTACATAAGGGCCTATCTTATCTAGAATAATGGCACGATCTCAGACCATCGTGGCAGGTTAAACTAGCTATAAAGCGCATGATTTGAGCCTTTTAGCGAATCCTTTCTAAATATACGCGGAGGACTTATTCTTTCAATTCGTTGAAGGCCCTTTGACAATTGACAATCATCGGCCCTTCCTTCTTATTTATTACTGCAAAGCGTCTTAAAGAAGGCTCTTCAAGACCTCTTCCGGCCCATCAAGCTGACGTGAACCGGGCCTGTACCCCAGATTGTCTACTCCTCTTTCCCATACTGTTCTATTAGCCAGCCGGCCAACAAGACAAGAGCAACATCTTTTATTCAAAGAGCCACATGTACCGCGTGCGCCGCCAACAGCTGATTTTTGATTGACATACTGCATGTTCCCATGTCCGCCTGTAACTCCTCTAGAACCTAACGAAAGAACTTAACCAAGCGAGCGCTTAGCGCAGGTTCTTTTTTTCCAAGCACAAGCCGATGTACGTACAAGCGACGCCTTTCCAAGCTCCGAAATTGAATAAAACGCCCCAATAAAATAACCCATCCTCGCATGAATTTGCTAAGGATCCGATAAGTCCAACTCCCTCCGATGTGTCAATTGGGCAAATACGACCATAGTGACTAGGATGGATATCTCGTATCCGAAAACTAGCAGTTCGCCCTCTTAGTCCTACAGGACCTAAATAACTCCATTTTCTCCCATGAACTATTTGTTGGCGATCTAAAACTCTCGTTTGTTTTTCCGCATTCAAATAGCCGTATGTTGTGATTCCCCCTTAATCAACCTTTCTTGTTCTCCTCTACGCTTTCTTCCTTTGCTACAGCTACCGGCATTCAAAAAGAATGCATTTACGGGAGGAAAACTTGAATCTAGCTAGGGTAGAGACAAAGACAACTATTAGTATACCCCCTTACTCAACAGCTCCTCGTTAAGTACACTTCCTTAAGTAAGGTACACTCCTGGTTTCAACTATTTGATTTTAGGGAAGAAGGCTTGCTTTTCGTTGATCTCTTACTGGTGAACCATCACAAGAAAGCTCTATGCTTGGAATAGCTTTCAGGCAAATAAGGACGCAGAAGAGTGCGGGATTGGCTTACCGAAGCAATTCTTATTCAAGAGCAGATACGATCACACCGCCATCAAGAGATACAAGACCTAAAGCCCTTACTCCAAGAGATTCAAAGCGGGTAGACCCTTAGATTAGACAATTCCTAGTGCTGTGCTAAAGGCTAGAGAGGCACAATAACTTCTTACTCAACAAGAGTTAAGGAAGAGATGCGCCTATCGGTAAAGCTTTCTTAAGTTAAGAAGAATCTATCTGCTCTACACATCGTCAGCTGCTTTTGATTTAGAATAGGCTGTGGGCCTTTCTTTTGCTTGAGTGACCCTTTCGGCGTCGGATTCTTTTGAAAGGGAAAAAACAAACCTTGCGCATAAGTACACTGAAAAGGAAGTGACAATGGGCGTCATGCCAAGCCTGCTTTGGTTTCTTCGCAAGGGTACGTCTGTCCCGCGGGGCTGTTTATGACTCGAGGAGAAGGCATCTAAGCATAATCTTGGCTCACTTGGCTCTCCTAGACCTGCTCTTTCCCGTTAACCATTGCCTCTACTTCTTAAGCTATACCTTTCCTTGAAGTCAGGCATCCCGGGTCGGTACCGTGACTGGTCCCACCGGCTTAACTTAAGGGAGCCCCGCCGAACTCGAGCAGTGAACGATCTCTCTCATCGAAGACCGAAGACACGGAGCACAATCCCAATCTTTGGAAAAGTGAATCCGTCAAAAGTAGCGTGCTTCCTGAATTGCCTATAAACTCATATACTAAGCTTTTGTTTAAAGAAAGGACAGGGTCTTGGAAGTCTCTTTTTTGTGGAAAGTGGTCCACCGCACGAACGTATTAGAGCTCCTCAATGGGTGGAGCTAGTCCATTCAATAGATGAATCGGGATTAATAGGATACAAGCATGACATGAATACGAACAGGTATCAATATGTATATGTACACTCTCGCTGTCGAAAGAGCAATAGGAAGAGGTTTTCCCAAATACACAAGAGCATTCAAAGCAGTAAACCAATGAGCTAAACACAAGCCAAGTGATGGTTTCAGCGGCGATTTGATTGATGAGTTGGTTTCTTTTGTTTTTTGAGGACGGGTAGGAGAGGGGATCTCGAGGATGATTCCCGGACGTACTATAGTTATAGTTTATTCGGAGCTATTCCCCGGTATGTGATAAAATAAATAGGTGAATCAATATGTGCACTCAAGGTTTCAATCTTTCTTCTACCTCTCCGGGCTTCGGCATGTTCAATAGTCCAATACATAGGTCTAGGGCCGCCTAGAGCTAACCAAAGAGCTCATCAAGCAGCAAAAGCGCGGACCCCCTAGGCTTTCTTTTCAGCTCTTCTTTCCGCTAATACCAAGTCGGCCAAGTAGGCTCAATTAGTAGGTGCAGCTCTCTCCGAAGTAGGCCATCGGTAGGACATAAATATCGTTAATAGAGACATAGGCAAGAGAACGTTCATCAATCGGAGGGCGAGGTCCGCGTCTTCCTTCGGCACCCTAGGATTTGAAGTCTAGTTAGAACTTTCCTTTCAAATGTAGCTGGGCCCCTTTACCTTTCTCGCGGAGAGTCTTACGCTCGTTCTCTATCTCGTTCCAAGTATGGTATTGAACTCGTACCCTGTAGGTCTAGCTACCCGCGCTACGTACCTAAACCTCTTAGTACTCCATTTCATTCTAGTGCCAGGCTGGACCAAGCCCTTTTTCCCTAGCTTCCCTATTCCTAGCTACTAGCTCAGCGATACTAGACTAGCTACAGGCAGGAGCTCTTACTCAAGACTGGAAGACTTGTACTTTGATGGGACTGAGGGCGTTAAGCACCTGCTTTCGATAAAGGCATGTGTGCAGATGAGTGATGTCGTAGCCGAGTCATTGAGGAAAGGAGTAAATAGCCGTGTGAGTGAAGATAGGGATATGCGATATGCTAGGGTAGGTGTGCTCGAGTAGGCGTTTCAGCTAGGGAGAAAGTCTAGCTCTTGCTTGACCTTGACTCTGACTTGCTAGGCAGGGAAGGAGCGAGACGACGTGTGCCTGGATAAAGAGAAGTAGAGTTGGGAAGCCATAACCAGATAACTAGCGGATCGAGGAGAAGAATGGCCTTTTAGAGCTACTTTACACGGCCGTTTAAAGGCTTTTTCTTTCGAATTCTCAATAGGCGCTCTCGATAATTGGTCCGCTAAAGGAATTCAATCTTTTGCTTTGGGCTCGACTCGAAAGTCTAGCTGGAGCAGGTTTGAGCAAGTGTTGAAAGCGGAGGTCAAAGTCTTCCTAGTGGAGTCAGGCTAATGACAGTTAGATGAATCAGGAAGCCTTTAGGCTGCGCTTTATCGCAGGCGAAGGAAGCCCAATCTCAGGAGAAGGTGTGAGCTAATCAACTTCAGGTCTTGAAGAGCCAGTCGTACTCGCAATCAAATAGAAATCACCGATTGAAGTAAGGTGATATTACATATCTCAATAGAATAAGTTCAGTTCAGTCGAAGTAGGCAACAAAAGGCACTGAAGTGAAGAGAACTCTTTTCTCTTTGGTTGTGATCAATTCTGGTTTCCGCGATTCCCCGTTGGAAGGAAGAAAGAGGTTGCCTTCGCTCTCGTGTCAGTAGGAGATGAACTTGAATAGGTCGGCCCTTGCATCTACGGGAAACATACCCGCGAGCCCTGGTATAACTGTTAGCTTCTTCAACTGCATTCGTGATCGAGGACGTTTAGCCGGTAGGCCAGGAACTAGCCCATAAACGGGTGAAGCTGATTCTCTTTCTCCTAGCGAATGAGGCATGGTTGGTGTGTCACTGGGTCGGTGAGGGAACCCGTAGGAAGGCGGTCCGACCCGCCGAATTCACATCATAAATCGCCAAGATGAACACAAACGAAAGATTGAATTGCGTATAGAAAGAAAACGAACCACTTCTATTCTCGGAGCCCGGTATATGAAGAATGGCTTTTTGGTCCCTTTCGTCCAGTGGTTAGGACATCGTCTTTTCATGTCGAAGACACGGGTTCGATTCCCGTAAGGGATAGGTACTCATTCCCGGCCGCTTTCAGTTAGTGTTCATTGCTGAGTGATCGCTATCTGGCTAGAAAAGGCTCTACAAGACCTCTCTCCCAGCAAGCAAGACGAGATCACCACTTCTCTCAGTAATGGACTTCCTTGAATTATTTCTTAGTCTTAGATGTCCTTTCATAGATTCTCGAACCTCCGAGAGACAGAATCTCCATGCATGCGTTCTTTCTCTCCTCCCCTCCTAATACCATAGCGGGGGTCCAGTGAGCTCTCCAATAGTGCACCAAAACGGGGCCGGAGAGACGGTAAACCTTAGATCGGCTAAGATCAAATTGAACTGTCTTTGATTGAGGCTCTGCAAGACCATTCTATTAAATAGAGTCAAAAAAGAGCAAGGCCTTTCACTAATAGACATAAGTAACATAGTTGCTCTACGAAGGACCCCCCTATTATATTAGGCTCTGCAAGACCTTATTCAATTATTTTTCTAGAACCTTAAGATCCGCTGAGATGCCGATAAGACCTACTGAGATGAGAGTAGTTAGCCTAGAAGGCTCCTTGCTTGGTCCAGGATGTTTTTTTTGACCTGTAATCGCAACAACCCAATTGCAAGAGCGGAGCTCTACCAACTGAGCTATATCCCCCCCTCTTCCAAGGTGAGTGGAAGGCGTGACCAGGTGGGCCTCGACGAATAAAAACCTCCCGTGTTCAGTCTCTCCGAAAGAGGATTCGATAAAGAAAGCACAAATAGGATGACTGAGCATATCATATCTGATTTACATAGGTGTCTTTCATGACACGTACTATTAGGCCCAGATCCGGTGATTGTAAGGCCACTCTTTTTTGGAATAGTAATGTTGGTACATCAATCCACCACATCGATATCCCGGCAGGTTAACCTTTCAAATCCGCTATCTCGGAAATACGAATACGCAATTGCATCTCCAATCCTAAATCCCTTTATTCTAGAAGCTACCTCGCTCATTGCCACTACCAACCCTTTCGTTCTATCTGTTCGCGAAGTCTGTGATCAGGCTTGCTGCTAGGAATGAATATCCATACTGCCCTTTCTTTATTTAGAGTAGTGCGCGGTATTGCCTCAGAGAGAAGGAGAGATTAGTATTAGAAGGTGAAGCTACCTATACCGAAAGAGCTTACAGTTCCTATGGTCTATTTGAAGAGAGGTGGCCTGCCTCGCATAATACCTGCTCATCATCCCGCCATTCATGCCATGCCTTGTCAGCTAGGCTAGTTAGCTAATTCCTTCCAAGAAAATAGATTCTGCGATGATGCGCGTAATCGATCTCTTATTAGGTTATTCTAAAGTCATTTCTAGAGGAATGGGTCATGGAAGACTAAGAGAAGAGAACCTGAAATGAAAGGTCAGATAGTGAAAGATGAACAAGAAGCCACAACTCGAAAGGTAGCTTAGCCTTTAACCAAATCGCCTTCAGCCGTAAGACTGTAGACGACTTAGTGTGGTTAAGTTTACCAAGAAGCCTATAACCAATACCATACAATCGACATAGAGTGGAAAACCTCTGTATCTTATAGAGATGACAAAGGGAATACAGTCCATGTATTGTATGGGAATTAGCCTGGTTTCGAAGAGAGGCTCAATGTTAATTGAGGGTCCTTTAGGAGGCTTGAATCAGTCTTGCGGGAGTGAATTGCGTCATTGAGTAGGCGCATCGGCTTTCTTTGTCTACGAATAGGCTGCCCAAGGTCTTTCGGTCGAGCCAGCTTTTCTAACCACCGCCTTTTTCAAGGTGTTGACTTGCTTACTTGTTAAAGTCAGGCAAGCTTTAGCTTGTTGATGAGAGGGTCCGTAAGGAGCTGCAAGAGGAGAAGGAAAGAGGATGTCAGTAGCTCCGGTGCTATCCCATTGGCAGCCGGTAGCCGAGTCCGAGTCTTCATTTTCACTTCTTTATGATGAGAGAGCTGACCCCGAATCCTGCTGTTCTTCCAGGGAATCCGTCTTTGATATAGCACTTGCCCTAGAGATCTTTGCTTTTCGTTGAGCTCTTTTCCTTTCCCTTGCGTTGAGCTAGGCTAGAAGACTGAATTCTAACTCGTAGCTAGATACATAGTAAGGGAACACAGATGCCCACTCGGCGGAAAACTCCGGCACAATAGATAGCGTCTCGCAAGATGAGATATGGAGGGCGCTGGAGCAACCCACAAACCATGATTCAGGCTCGTGGACGGAAAATTCATTCGAGAGGGGGGGGAGCCCTTTTCCGAAACAGAGATGGAGGTACTGAAAGTCTTCGATCCCAAGGGTGGATGCTTGCTTAAAGCACCCAATCGAATTTCTTGAATAAGTAGAAGGGTGTTCTATTTTCACAGGGAATCAGAAGTGAGAGGCCCTCCCTATTTTAGTAAAAGCAGGCAGTTTTCTAGCTGCTACTCGTCATACTCCCAGTTTATTCTTCAACTTATGGATGATCCAGTAAGACTTGTGTTGATTGAAACCCGGACTAATTCAATCCTTTTCTACTTTATATCTCGTCTGACCTGTACTCTGCTTCAGCACTAGAACTTTCTATCACACTCCGTTTTTGACTGCGCTCAGTCAATCACTACTATAAAAAATCCATGAAACCTTAATTAAAGAGAAGTTAGACAACAGAAAGGGCCCACGGGGCGGTGCTATGTTAATTGCGTAATTGAGTTCTGAACGACTTTCACTTCCTTTCTAGACTAGAGCAGAATCCTCTCAACATCTGAATTCCCTATTTCATAACCTGCTTCTCGTTCATTAACTATACTCTTTATCGGCAAATGGCTTCATTCCTATTTCCGGGGGGCTGCTCACTATTGTCAATGGCGGATTTGTCCACTTCTCAACTATTACCAAGACCCCTTACAGTCGAGCCTCCCTTTACTCAAGAGTAAGGCTTTGCTCTATTTCCGTTATCTGCTATCTGCGATCAAGTCTACTCTTTATTGACAAAGGCTTCCAAAGGACGGTGACACAAAAAGCGTTCTGTTCGTCGGTTAGCTGCACATGAGACTGGGGAATGGAATCGGTGAATCGCTTCTCGTGGCCTGCCCATCCGTGGTCTACCCAGCAAGTCCGATTGAGCAAGTAACCCGTTCATTGCTATCACTAAGGCTCGGGTCGGGGCGTACCACACGTAACACTTGACCATGGCATGCCAGTCACTCCGGCTATTCCCCGATCGCATTCCAAGCCCGATCCCGCTTGTACATGTCCGTCCTCCTATTCTTGAGCATGTCCTATCTCTGTCTCTGGGGTCATTGCTTTTCGGGTCTCACTTGATCATGTCAGGACTTCGGCTTCTTACTGAGATTGTTCTACTGATTTCGGATCCTTGCTTTCGAATCTCCTGTGAGTCCTATTGGACCATTCAACTTGCTAGTTTCGGCATTTCAAGTTGACCCTTTGCCCGATAAGATAATAGTGTTTCCTGCCATTCCTACGCCTATACACGTGGTTAGGCCACTTCAATTGGTCGGAGAATGCCGCGTAAGATAACTTGACAAATAACTCATACTAATCTATATCTCAGGAAAAGGACCATTTCTATCGCTTTGATAAAATGGGTTCATTTTTGTGACTCAGGGATTTGCTTTCACGAATCCTGTAACACTGAAATTATACCTTTCCTAACTATTTGCAAATGCAGCTCGGCTAGCCTATCCCTAAGTCAGAGGCATGCTTCACGCATATTTTACGTATTTACTATATATGTATCCCACGGTAATAGAATAAACAAGTACGCCTTTTAGGGCTGGGAATGTATTTTCATTTTGTCGCTACCCAGACAGAATGACTTCGGTTAGGTAAGTAGTTGAGAAGAGTGGATCTACTCTTTGGTTACTTCCTCAACTGGTTACGAAATGAGAGATGTTTGTTCGTATCAAAAGACGCTGCAAAGTACTAGTGGAGGATTGGTAAAGTCATTACGTACGAGATTCCTGTGGGTTGGGCAGGTTGTAGAATGATTCTCGATCAGATCAGAGAAGTACCGTTGACATCATCCCTTTGCTCCTTGAAAGATAGGATAGCTACTAGCCCTTTCGTTTGGAACAAGTAAGATTTGGAAGGGTATATGCCATTTTCCTTTAGGCAGAATGCCTGTTGATAGGGTGCCATGCCATAAGGTAACGTAACGCTCCACGGGCCTGAAATTGCCTTCTTTTCCATATATCGAGAGTACTGTACGAGGGCTCCAGCTCTAACTCACCTCCCCCAATATATAGGTCAAAGGCGCACGCGCGCGAGATTGGTTGGAGACCAGGGATTGGTGATCGAAGCTAGACACCAAATCGATGAAAGCGATCAAATGACTTGAGACCCCCAACTTTCAGTTCTCTTACTCGACGTGCTAAAGAACAAGCCTGAACTTAGATTATATATAGTATAGCATTCTATTAGTGAAGGATAATTGACCCTTGTTAACAGAGGTATGGATCAGATCACTACTCGGTTCAGTGGCACTCTTTGTTGGCAGTCTCGTTGGCCCCCATATTGGCTCTATCCCACCGCCTACAGGCATGAGGAGAAGCAGATAAAGCTAGAGCTATTTGGCATTTCCATTTCCTGTCTAAGATCAGCTCATCCAAAAGTCCACTACCGAAGATTCAAATGGATTTGGCATTTAGTTCGCATAAGGTTCACAACTTTTGGAGGGCTCTCTCTTTATCAGTATAGTTAAGTGGCTATTTATCTCTTGCCCCCTTCCTTCTTTCTAGGTCTAGTTCCCTCTGGACCACTTCACTTTGATCATGTAGTTCCGTAAAGCAAGAAAACGGATGCGCTAACTTCGCTTACGGAGCATGGTTTAGGTACATATATACGTTAGGGAAGAATAGTTGTAGGTAGACCGGGGAACAAGCAACGATCAAGCCGGGTGTCCAATCGGTCTAGTTTAGAGAGCCTAGATTCTCTTCTCCCTGTACGGATCCATGTTCCGCCTTCTTTCAGTCCTAAATCAGTTAAGCGGTACTCATCCCTTTCTTGGCCACTTAAGGTTTCGCATCTCTCAAGCCGGCTGTCGATCTTTTAGGCTTGGCTTCGTTCACTCAAAAAGAAGGGATCCGGAAGTGACTGAAATATTAGTATTCTACCCCCTTGTCCTATTCTTTTAGTATGCACGGGACCGAGCTTCCATTAGTCAGGCGGAGAAGGAAAGAGCAATAGGCCAGACCAGCCTACAAAAACGAAACGGTCCCTCCCATCCATAATATTAAATAAATCATTTTCGTCTTTGGTCAATTTACCAAGTGCTATAGTCATAGTGATCCTCCTATTCAACTACTTCGACCATTTCCGAGCACCTCATAGTCTTTTCTCGACTCAGCATTTTCGGAGGGCAATTACATAGCGCCTTCCCTATTTCTTTGGCCGGAGCTGAAAGCGGTTCAAGATGAGATGGCTCACCCAGCTTCAATTACATCGAACCTTCCACACCTGGGCAGACCCGAGCATGGCCTAAAAGTCATAGTTCTCCGTTGTCGAGGTTGCTTGCAGAGAGATGGAAGAACGTCAGTCCTTGGCCTGGCTAGCGGTGAATTCATTTTCATTGTGCTTCGGAGACTACTTAAGAGAGCCCCGCCTCGGGATAAAGAGAGAATATGGTACCACAATCATAGAAAAAGAAAAATGAGTGAATTCCACATCCCCACAGCACATTATTCATTAGTGTGAGTCAACTCTTTCAGATCCTCAATTTGATGCTACACCTGTGGGTCAATTACTCTATTCTATGTCTTTCAACGCTGGCAATCGAGATTGGCGTATTGACTTATCATGAGTGAGTTTGTGGTGAAGTCTTTTCTGAATGAATAAAGAAAGGAGAAGGATTTCTACCATTCATTTGCTCTGTCCCCTCTCTTGTAGAGCCTCATCCTTCCTCATGAAGGAACCGACTATTCAAACTTCCACGGATCGATCGAACGAAATCGGCACCCAGGCGGAGAAGGTCTTGCAGAGCCTATTCCTCTGATTCGAACGATAGAACGTCGGCTGCAGGGCAAGAGTCAGTCCCGCTTTTGAATAGACCTGCAGCAGCGGGAAGGGACTGGACTTAGAAAAAGCCAGGTCTTACGGGCACCTACAAAGCTGAGTGCCTAGATCCGGATAGAGTAGATGTAGTAGACCGTCGAGCCCGAAGACGGAATTGAACTTGTTGGAGACGGGGACTCAGGCGTACCGGCGATCTATAGATTGATGTTATCCATTCTGACTTTGAAGTTGAAGACCTTGTGTGACCTTCGCTGCGCGATATCGAATCAACCGACCTTCGACTGCTGGTACGAAATGAAGTGCCCTTGGTCATTGTCTTTCCCCTGCCTGGTTCGAGGCAACGAGCAAGAGCAGAAGAGAGCGAAAGCGCAGCTGTCGGGGCGTACCGTACTACTCGAAGCAAACGAAGCCACTGCTATAGGTCATGCAAGCGATTTCCTGTCATTCCCGAGCCTTCGATTCTGATATTTCTTAATAGATTCCGTTATCGAGAGATGGGCCAGGCCTTTCTTTCTATCTACAGTTCACTATTCGAACTTCTTCACACGAATGTGGCTGTGCCCCTAAAAAAGCATTTGAAAGCTGCTCTTCCTGCCGCAGGCTCTGCGCTATCCTTCTTTTGGTCAGCTCAGTGGCTAAGGGGGCCAAAGTCAAGGCCAAGAAGCTAAAAGAAGGTCCACCCTTATGTTAGAAGGGCGCTGAGAAAGACGGAAAGGAAAAGTGCCTATCACAGAATCACTATTGAAGCGAGACTAGAATCTTCATCTCGCGCTGGGCCAACCAGTGACTAGCGATCCGAGCGAGAAAGATTCATCACTTGAAAAAGGAAGATCATTGGTTCAATGTCCCACCCTAAGCAAAGCAGGAAGGGGAGGATCTCGCTGAGCCATATTGCCATTAGAAGATCAGGAAGACAAGTAATGGATGCAGAAGAGGGGACCTAAAAAGAAGGAAAAATACGGGGTTTTTAGACCGCTATCAAAAAAGAACATATCTTAAGCAATAACTTGTGAAAGCTCTCTTCTGATCCCTAGTTTGAAACTCGATAGGACCTTTGGAAGTATGCTTTTGGCACCGGTAGCCTTCCCCTTATTTGCTCCTCTTTCTTGTATGTACTGAGGATCCTTTCTTTCATCTAGTAGATATGCTTATTCCTCGTTCTATTCTCTCTCCTTCTCCCTTGCTTCTCGTTCTTGTCCTGCTTTCCCTACTCCTCTCTTTATTGGAGATCCTGCCGTTCTTCTTACCCTGGATACGGTATATGTAAAAGAGAAGCGGGCGATCCCACCTAGTTTGAGTTACCACGATTCTGCTAGTTTATAAAGTAAGGAGAAGGGGAGGGGCACGCTCGACCAGAGCTTTCTCCTTTTGACAAGCACGATCCAACCTAGCCTGATGGAGAGTAGGACTCAAGAGGCTATAGAGTGAAGTCTGGGCCAAGCACAGCTAGGGCCTGGGCAGGACAAGGAGGGATGGGGGAGGGAGAACTTCTTTGATTTGGCTTCCGCTAAAAAAGGCGTACTTTCGAGTTATGCGACGTCCCCCGGGAAATTGGATATCAATCACTAAGAAGAGGTTGCTTTTCGGGGTATGGTTTTTGGTATTTATGTATGATCTGTTTTTTCATAAATAGCTTCATTTTCGTGGCCCGCGTTTAGGGATGAGGGGGCTAACTGAAATTCCTTCTTTGGATTGTACTCTTGAATACTGACTTATCAAGCGAGACCTTAGTAGGACTGCATGATTGGAGCCTTTCTAGCGGCCCCATGTCTGATCTTAGTTCTTCTATTCCGGATTCAGTCACTTGCGCAGCCATTTGAATTGAACCTCCTGTGGAGGAGGGGCGCAGCAGCTACTTGAAAGCTCTATTGCTTAGTGCTTAGAGCTAAGGTAAGGAGAGTTGGAAAGATCGTCAGAGAATAACTATGCGATTGAAAACCTTTATTATTCCACAACTAGCGCACCCTTTGAGCATATTCTATTACAAGACAGATGTTCCGGTAATCCGAAGTTTAGGCTGCCGCCCATACTGAAAAGAAAGAATACATGAACTTCACACATGTCCATAGATCAAAGGCGTGGCCAAAGTGACTTCCTTCACACCAGGAATTGCATATTAGCCCAAACCATACACTAGAACCATATGACTGACGTTTTATATATATGCAAAAGTGCATTTTCTCTTTTCTTATGAGATAGAGAGAAGAGAGGCTCTTCAAGACCTGATCAAGGTAGGGGTGGATCTGCGCTATTGGTCTAAGGGTTCCCGCCAACATTCTTATTTATTCACTCATTCTTTCCAAGTAAGGATTCAGCTTGATGTACCTCAAAGGGTAGGAAGATTTCCGACTATTGATTTAGCTCTAAGCGCTCTTTAGAAGGGAAATCTGCTGCTAAGGTAGGGGAGATGATAGAAAGAGGAAGCAATTCTAAAAGGAAGCCTGTTTCACCTAGACTGTTGAGTATCCCCACGGGAGTCTGGTAACGAAGGCTCTGCAAGACCTCTTCTTATAAGGGAGAAGAGACACAATCATTGAGTGGAAGCCCACGTTGCCTGCTTAATTAGAGGAAGTCTTGACGATCCCTTTAGATCTTCTTCTCCGGAAGTCTGACTGGGTCTTCTTTTAGTTACACTCTCATAAAGTACACGATAGGTCTCCCCTCCCTCTGCACTAAGCCTAAGGGTGATATTCAGATGTTGTTCTACTAACTGGTTTTTCCAGTCTAAGAGTTTCGGTTGTATTTATCTTCCGTCTGTCTTTCTCTTCCTAGATAGAAAGCAGAAGTGGAAGTCTACTTGAAAGAGTATCCCTGGTCTTGAAAGGGCCTATTCAAGTCCATTACTCTCTCGGTATGCTCTCCGGGCGAAGTCCTGCCGAAAGCCAATTCATGAATCTCCTGCCTCTGAGTATTCGTGGTAAAGGGCTTTAGGTGGAACGCTTTGGTACGTGTGTTTACTCCCGATTCTACTCGTGGTCAGACTTTCGGGTCTTTCGATAATGACGTAAGTAATGGACGACCCTAGGATGACGGTTGGCCGCTTCAATCCATTAGCAGATAGCAGTGGGAATGCCCCCAACACGGGCTGGAACTGAAGGCTCTACCTTGGTGGACCGGCACGCGAGAAGTTAGGTTAGATCCGCAGGATTGGTTCAAAAGGAAGGCAGGCGGGTACGAAGACCCACGACAACTAGACATTCCCTGTATCCAGACAACCAGACAAAGCCTGGACACAGCGGTAAGACGGGCATTTCCGACCGATTAGATTAGCTCATAGGAACAAGAGCAGCGGCACGTCGCGCAGAGGGGTCAGCAACATTAGCAGACGACCACCACCGCCACGAGCAAGAGACTTTGGTGTTGACCGATTAGCTCTTGAGACATGGATCGGTTCACTCCGCGGGCAGTGGATTCAAAGGAGAATGACCGGGGCAAGTCCTGGCAAAGAGAACAAGTAAACTAAGCCCCATAGTGTACGGCTGGACTATTCGTCAACTTGACGTTAAGAACGCCTTTATGCCTGGGAGCTACTACGTATTGATTGAAGATAGAAAACCGGGACTTCGTTTAGTGTTTAGTTGGTGTCGAATCTGTTTCTTTGACTGGGTTGGGAGTGCTGCATTGCAGCGATGCTTCTTTATGGATCATTGTTCTTCGTGAAGCTGATGATATCCTATAATTCCGGAAAGAGAACACAGCCTTTCTAGTAAAAGAGATACATGCTGATTCAATCAGTCGTGGATTCTTTATTGACTCCGTTCGTAGCGCCGAAATAGAAGTCGTGTGAATGGATTGGTTGTTTTTGGTGCGCTAGTAAATGCTGCTTCATCCTTTTCTCTACCCACTACAGGTGAGGTGAAGGCTCTGCAAGACCAAGACCAGATGTTTCATACAAGCAGTTTGTATATTGTGAAGGCAAGGCGCTATGTTAATTGCGGTGAATCTTCTGTTTCGGGTCGCTGATCGGCTTCTTACCCTCCTACATGGATAGAGCTGGGGTAGGCAAAAGCCCAACCCATAATAAAGACCGGTGCCGGCTCGTCTGCGCATACTATTGATTTACAAATTCAAACTCTTGAGAAATGAAAGAAGGAAGAGTGCCGTCCGCGCTTACTCTACTAGAAGCCTCATCTTCTAGTTCTAACTCTTCGTTCTTACTATTACCCGGGGAACTGGACTGTGACTCTTCTATTACATTACGGATAAGTCCATTTCTATTAGATTAGGAGTGCCCGGAGAACGAGAACTGGGCTTGCTTAGCTTACTAAGGCGAAGGTTGATTGCACGAGTTAGCCAGTCAATCCCGCCATTTTCTTGCTTGGTGCGCTAGTGCGCCTGACTTATAAGTAGGCCTTTTCTTCGCTGGGTTAGATTCCCGATCCACTCATCTTCAAACGCGGCTTCCCGGGGGTTTGGAGATCAGAGAGGGGCTTTAGAGAAAAAGTGCCTCTTGTGCCGGTAGTAGGGAAAGCAGCTGAAGCAAGGTGCCTAAGCCTTCCAGCTGCGAGGTCTTTTAGAGTTAGATATACTTGTCATCAGTTAAAAGAACTCGGAGTGGTTAATCGCCGGAGACAAGAACGAGTGAATCTAGTTTCGAGAGCATGCCTTACTATATATATATAGGGGGCGTAGAGTTTCTAAGCGAAGGCAAGCGCAACTATCTATTTCATATCCTTCCTGTCAGCAAAGTAGGTCCGCTAGAAAGCCTACCGGCCCCTTCAGAAAGGGACCAAAAGACTATTCCATAACCGACTCTTGTTGCCGAATCGAAGAAGCGGCTGTTCACGAAGTCACTCACGGCAGAACCGGACAAGCTTTTTTCTTTCCTTGCGTCTCTTACTTCTGCTTCTGCTAGGTGAAGAAGCTATGAGACTATTTAAAGGCTTATTCGAGCGTAGGCATCGCTTTCTATCGGAACCGTTAGCCTCGCCCCATTAGAAAACAATCTGATTCCCGAAGTCCTGGCAAGAGTGAAACTCTCTCCTTGACGTATTGATGGTTCCATCCTATCTTAGTCTTTGCTCTGCCTCGTACTACCTTCGCTCCTAACTACCTAACGCCGAGCTAAGTGCCCTCCTTTCCATCTCCGTCTTAGTAGAGCTTCCACCTCCTTTCAGTTGAAAAGCCCCTCTTATGAATCTTAATTGTCACAACTTTCTGACTTCTTGTATGAACAAAGCAAAGTGGAAAAAGCCTTTTTCTTTTTGCGAGCGTAGAAAACTAAGTAAGCAACCTGACGCACTCTGGCTTTCAAGCCTCCGTTTGCTGAATTCCTCGTCACTAGCCGAGCTTGCTTGAGCATTTTGCAGGACCCTCAGTAAGTCAGAGTCGCTCCCCATTAATCCTTATTTCTATTCGGGTTGGAATTGATCGAGGAATCCGGAAAGAGGTTAAGGTGCGTAGCCGATTGACTAAGAAATGGGGCATTACCGGTGTTGGGATACCTTTGAATATGACTCAACGTATAGAAAGAAAGGAAGAGGTTGGGGCTTTCCTTCGCACGAATAGGGATTGAGGGAGAAGCTGTTAGAAACTAGCCGTCTATTTGCGTTCTGGTACTTTCAGAATAGAATATGCTGCTAGCCTTTGCCTTGTATATGCTTAAACCCGGGGGCGCTCCTCAAGAAAGAGTTCACTAACTCCGCTAGCAGACGCTTTTCAACAGCAGCCTAATTCTCATCTCCGTTCTATCAAAGGCATGAAGTGAAGGAGCTGAAAGCCACTCCCCCATAGGGGGAGGTCTTTCAGAGCCTTCGGTTACTTCGTTCCTTACCCTCTCGGCCAAGAAGGGCAACTACCTATCGCAAGATACCTCAAGCGAGGGGTAGGTGGTAGCTTGGCTTAGCCTTACCAAAAGGAGTGAAATGTAAATGGCAATCCCCGGTGCCAAGAAAGTCACCTTTATACTCCTCAATCTAATCCTGCCTAGCATATGCTGGCGTGGCAACAAAGGCCCTATTATCATATTCTAGCTATGCGAGAAGCTATGCTTGGAGCTTGCAATCCTTGAAAAAGCCCAACCCGCACATTGCTCTATTAACTGCACCTGCCTTCGGTCTTAGTTCGTAATGACAAAACTTCTTCTTTGAAGGAAGAAAGCTTTGGGACTGATTCACTTCACCACCAGCAGCGGAAGGAAGACACTTACAAGAAGAACGGAAGATGCTCAGAGAAAGTAACACCTTTGCGGCTATTTGTCCTTGGGTTGAGGAAGGCGAAAGACAACACGGACATCTTAGGTTTAGCTCATGGGCGCCGATAGCAGGGAAGCAGAGAAGAAGAGAACGGGCAGTATACATTAGAAGAGGAGATCAGCACTTCCCGGAAGTACCACATGATCAAGAAATTGGTATCCTCCTTTCAAGAAACAGAGGAGCCTTTAGGCCATTCTTACTGATAAAGTTAGGGCAAAGGAAACGAGAGGAAGTACTTAGCAGACCAGACATCGTACTAGCAACAGGGGTTTTCCGCTTAGCTGCACATCTGGGGTTTTAAGACAAGAACTGCAATCACCCGGTTTAGCGAACATCACACGCCTGATCAAATCGAGAAATTCCTTTGATTGGGTAATGCAAAATCCAAGGCTCTGACAAGACCTCATGTTCTTGAAGTCGGGTACCTTTTGCTTGATTTTTCCTCTTGTTCTTGAAAGGTAGGTACCCGGGTACTTTTTTCGGCTTTAATAAACCAATAGGGGGCTTTAATAACAAACAAATACGTGCCAATGGTCCGCAACATGGTCAAAGGCCAGTACGCGAGATTGCTGCTAAGGGCCCTGCTGCTATAGCACTTAAAGGACAGTACGTGTTTTTCGTCTTCGCCTTCACGGTGTTCAGTCTTCCTCGGGCTCCGGTGTAGCTGGAGTTCCTGTTGTTCCCTGATGTCCTATCCTAGGCCAAAGCATGGTACACTTCGGGCAAGTATAAATAACCTATCTCTGAGTTCAGTCTTCCAAGGAGCTGTCCTTAAGGGTCCAAGGAAAGCAAGCAAGCCAATAAGTGATCCAATCAGTCCTTGCATTCCGGGCAAGCGGCTTTCTCTTTCTGCTTTCTAGATAGGTTGTAGTGAGCCAGTCAAGTAAGGCTCTGAAAGACCTCGTTCTTATCAGTCGAAGAGCTTACGGTAAGGGCTGGCAAAGGAGTAGGTCAAACTTAAAATAGAAGGATCCACTAGCATATCTTATATATGTCACCTGCTTCACTTGAAAAACCCATATGAAATCACGCAAACCATGTCGGGTTCACAACCTAGGACAGAAAGCGAAAGGAATAAGGGGGCTCTCTTACGACATTTATTGATCAAGTCTCGTCACACGGAACATGAACTGAATAGCGAGAAAGACTCACGCATTCAGTGATCTAGAATGCAAGTAGAAAGACTGAACTCCACTCGTCAAGTAGCCTTAGAAAGGCTAGTCTAACAAAGAAATAAAGAAAGCAAAGAATTCTCTCTTATATACAGAAAGAGTTCAACTCTAACGTTAAGGATTTTTCCTTTCATTTGACTGATCGAGATTCATGAGTCTTTTCTTTATTTAATCAGATGCGCTACACCCGGGAAACGAAGGCTACGAGAAGGTAGTTGGCGATGCTTAGTTTGTGTCAGTCTCTTTCCAATGCTTCTTATCCCACTACTGACATAGACGTCCACGAACAAAAAGCTCTCCCCGACCGCCTACTAGAGCTGTTGATGGTGGCAGATTCTCCTAACTCTCATTCCTCGAAAGTCTAGTCTTTGATCAAGAAAGTACGCCGCAAAGTCCGGGATCTTGGCTCCTAAGGCCGGGATTCAAAATCCTCTTTGTATGTTGTCTCCATGGACTGGTAGGAAAGGTCTGCCTAAAGTGGACCGATTAACCCAGTAGACCGATCTTTCACTCTTCCCACTTTTCGCAGGTCAAGCACCCCCCAGGCTAAATAGGCTCGCTTCGTTCCGGGTATGCAGAAAGCCCTGGTGCAAATAGATTGAATGAAGATAGTGGTACAAAGAAAATCAAAGTCTTCTTCTTTAGGCCTGCCCCCTCCTGTTAGTAAGAAGCAAGGGCTTACACTTCAGCGGTGCCAGCCAAGATCACAAATCCAATGGTATCAAACCCTGCCCCATTGATCTCCTGACCCCCGAGAAGAATGAGGAAAGCGCCGGTTGTTCAGGCCCTTGCCAATCAATGGTTAACACCAGCTACATCGCCTTAGCCTTATACAGCACATATTGGTTTAGAAGAAGTTAAGGGGTCGTAGCTCGGGTCTTTCCTTTAGATCGCCTTTGTCTCGGAAGTCTCATACCTCTAGCTCCTGTCCCGCGCTTTAACCGTGTCTCGGTCTCGTACCATAGGCACATCTGATTGGTTTGTATTAAATGTTGAAAGAAGTCCTCTATCAACAATGCCTTTAGCGGCAGGTGCTTTAACCGCTTAGCTGCACGTGCACTACGGTTATTCCCTGATCCCATTCAAAGCCCCTTCTGGATGTTCTCCTCTTCTATTGCCTATGATTGGGCTCTGTAGTCGTATGATGAACCAGGCTTCTTTGCTATTCTGCACTCAAGCTTATAGCTGCTAAACCAAGAGTGTTTTCTTCAGAATCTGTAGTAGGGGAATGCCCCGCTCAATCTTCCCAAGAGGACTGACCTGACTCGGCAATTGAAGGCTCTGCAAGACCTCCATCTCGCCATGAATTCCTTTTGCAGAAAAGATTCCCAGATCCTGATGTGAAGGACTCGACCAATCGCCGAGAGGCATCTCGATTCTCCTCATGATGTCCGTTGAAGAGTCTTGCTTTCGAAGAAACCGGCTCGGGTGTTTTGTTTCACAAAGTCCGGGACTGAATATTGTATATTATATTCAATATTGTAAGAAAGGTCCGTGATCTTGATGCGGACCAAAGCCCGAAAAGTTAGGCTATACTACTATACTATAAGGGTATCTCGGTGCTCCTCGTGTTTCATTTTAATTGGGCTTTGACATTACATTGATTGTTATGGTGAACCGGGCAATCTCCATTCCTAAGGACCTCAATCGCAGATTTCGCTACTTTTAGCAGCTAGCAGCCATTTCATGAGGATGATCACAATACAATATAGAATAGAGAGCCTCCTTCGGACCCTTGGCTTTTAGGCTTTTCTAAAGTCGTCCTTTCTTCCATTCCAGGATTCCTGGTAATAGCGAACTGCCTTACTTTCCTAATAAATATTGTATGTCGACCCAAAGCATGATCTACCTGTTACTTGTTCCTGAGCTGAGCTAATACCAAATAGGGCAGGCAGCCCGGCTCGGCAACCAAAGCATTCAAACCAAGATCTAATCACCCGGCATTGAAAGGCGGCGCATCTACAGTCCCACCCTTCCCAAGCTAATCACTCAATCGGCTTCACTAGGGGGGATCAAATATCTCCTTTTTACAATTTTAGCTATGCCCGGCTTCGAGGAATCACTTTGACTAAAGTAAAAGGACTAGGTCTTCATCTCTCTTTTATAATAAGAGAAGAGAATGAATGAGCCACTCACTCTCCCTCCTCTCCCGGAAAAAAGAAGAAAAGGAATCGCCCACACATGTACACGGCTCTAAAACCTCGAATCAAATCAAAATTGGCATTGGTTTACCACTTTCTTTTCTAGATCTTCGGGTTGTTTATCTATGGCCTCAGGGTGAAATACAACGGTTTCATACCGTCTCTGATTGACTTAGTTTCTCTTCCAACTTCTCCGCCATCTTGATCTTGCGCGCACGCTCAACATAGAAGGACGCGTGACTCTGCAGCCCATCCACGAGAGTAGCTAGGCATGCATTCTTGGCACGTGGGAGGGTTTATACCGAAAAGCTTGACCCGGTGCCATTGAAGAAAATAGGCACCTAGAAGTAAGTGATCTCTCCCGTAATTGTCCACTTCAGCACATGATAGAGCCTCTTACTGATATGCCCGGTGCGGATACGCGATACGTGTGCTAGCCTTGGACTCATTGATCTAGGGATAGAGAGAGCATTCCGATCTCAGGATAGTCACACGGAAACCGCAGAGCATATTGAAGAGCTGGACTTAGTAGATAGACGGTGGCTGATAAGAAGCTATGGTTTAGGCCTGGGTAATGTTTCACAAAAGCAAAGGCTTTGAACAAAGAAGAGGCGAAACCAGATGTACTGCAAGATAAGACAGAAAGGGATGCGGGAAAAACGGTCTATCTCCAAAGCGAAGAAAGAAGTGATCTCGTGTGCTAGGAATAAAATGGTATACATCATCCAGCATGGGTTTGGACGAATCAATAGATACAGCATTCGGTCCGGTAAGCGCCTGTAGCCCGAGTCAGTAATAGAATTAGCTGCCCGATTCCCAGTGCTAATCCCCAAGCTAGAAGCCGTACGAACAGCTGCTCTTTCTGAGGAGACTTTAGAAAAGCCTTTTCTCGAGGTCGCTACTTTCATAAAAAAATAACTCCTCTCCTTCTTTCGTATCCGAGGTGGGCTCTTTACACATATGATATGGAGGTCTAGTACGGTGAACAAGTAAGGTATGGACTCTTGGGTAGGGTCTCTTCGATTAGGCGAACCAGCCCAACTAGGCCAAAATACAACCCCTTTTCACGGCTTTAGCAAAGCGGGGTCCAAAACGTCGGGGCAGATGGTTTAGAACTTGAAGATGAACCAGCTACTTCGGCTTACACACTCTATTGATATGCACTTACCTAGAAAGCATATTACTTTCGGGAAGACAGCACAGAGAGAGGTATTACCGAAGGCTTCGTCGCTTTCCTCACTATCTAACTAGTAGAGGAGTCCCGTAAAGAGGTTGAATCAATAAGGCCGTTGTTCCCGTTCGCTACTCCAGCTCGTTGAGGATGGTTAAGCTTTCTTTCACTGAACACAAAACGGGCTTTATAAAGATGTTCCCGGTTCTTCAACATATAATTTTTCTATGATTGATGGAGCGCTGTAACTACTACAAACATAGCTCTAACTACTACAACTCGAAAGCGGTAACTACAGCTAACAACGTTCACTGAGGATAGGACTGCTAACAAGGTGCCGTTTGGGCCTTTCGCCCGCCTACGGATTTATATTGGGAACTGAAGTCGAATGCTTGCACTCCTACAGAACTCGTACGTACGGCTACCTTGTGACGACTTCTTCCTCTTCTCCGTGCTGTCTGAACGGAGGACAACCATTAGCTTAAAAGCGGAAAGACAGACCGGCATTCACAAGCGAGTCGAACGAACTGCTTACTGCATTAACAAGCAATTACTCTCCAAACGAGGTTAGATTTAGATCTTTACCGCGGCCGATCGATATCCCAAAAAAGTCAATAGAAGGACTGGAAGAACAGCAGAGGCAGCTAACCGGTAAGCGCATCATAGGACGATCAATGGCTGCCCTTTGCTTCGGAGGTTAGAGCAGAAAACGGGTTCACCGCGATGTCAGGTCAACAAGGTTGATGGAAGTGCTTTCCTTAGAGCAAGAGCAGGGCGGAAGCACGAATGCAGGAGCAGGGGAAGTCGGGGGTTCGGAAGCGATGATCAAGAAGTGCACGTAAACCCTAGTTTAGGGGATCAGATCTCATAGATCCACGAGGTTCGTAATCCTAGTGCTAAACGCCCTGGCTGGCCCGAATTTGATTCTTTATTTTGTCCTCCCGTTCTTAAAGATCTAAGACCTTACTACGGATCAGTACTGAAAGAGCTCTCAGTGAGATAAAAGGACTAGACTATTGACAAAACGACTAGAGAACTCTTCTTTTGTCCATACGGAGTCCTATTCTCTTTCTTAGCAGTGAACTTCTCTTTATGAACTTCTGAAGACTGATTGGAACTATGATTGCCTAAGCGATACAGCCTGATTTCATGCATCTCTTCTCTGACGATAGAAAGAGTTGCTTGCGAGATGGATTGTCCGAAGTCGGCTGATCTGTACACTTGTTCACACTGAGCTTGCTTTTTGACTTCTTCTTCGCTTCGCACCTTTGCACCTCGGCGATTGAGGCTTCTTATTGATGTGATTGATGATTGAGCGTCCTAGGTCGCAACTTATGTCTTTTTAAAAGATCTTTCCGCCCCTTTCTCTTTCTGAGAAGAGAACCAATCAGTCATTGGAAGCTAAAAAGGAAAAAGCCCTCTTGGAACCACTCTCCAGTATACGAGTACCACAGGTTTGAGTCGAACCAGAGAGCTCTCTTCCTTCTGCTGAAAACCTTTGAGCTGTGCCCTTCTCATAGAGACTTCGCTTACGTGCTTGAAGAACATACTTTCTCGGGCTTGACTATCTGCCACCAGAAGTGGAGAAAGGAAGGCTCTGCAAGACCTGGCCAAAGAATCACTATTTCGATTGAAGCTCTGCCGCAGCGACCCAATTCGAATATACAGATAAGCGAGAATGCCCTTTCTGACACGGCTGCGTCCTCACGAATGCCAAACTTCGTAGCTCAGCTCATCTGGGATGACCAAGCTCCAGGGAGGTTTGATTGATGACATGGCGGGCTCCAAGCTCTTTCAGAGCCTTTTCTGCTACCAAATCATAGATCTTCCAGAGAAGACCAAAGCGAATGAGCTCACTCGATTCGCGTCTCATAGACTGATGCAGAAAAGAAGTCACTTAAGGAAAGAGAATCACAGTTGCCCTGTTGCTCAACCGGCCCTGACAACTCTTTAAACAGTTGTTCTTAACAAGGCAGTTCCAGGGCAGCTATTGAGTTATCATAAGATAAGAAGTAGGAATCGATCAGCAGAAGAGAAGGAAGGGCTTCTTGACTCTATAGATCGTTGAAGAAATGTGAGTTCTCACTTAGTTGTGTGGAAGAAGGCGCGAAGGTAGGCCCTTTCGTGATATGCTTCTGGAAAAGTGGCTTAACTCAAACTTAATGCAGGCTGGCGATCGATATGATTCTCGCCTTATGCTATGCTTGAGAAAGCGCCCTCTTGAGCGCTGAGTTGCTCTTGTTCATTAGCAGATGCTCATAATTAGTAAACCCATAAAGGCTGCCCTGACTTAGCCTTTTCTACTCGAGCCGCTGGCTTAGGTCTATTTGTTTGCAGATACCCTTTCCCTTCCCATCCTACTAACGACTTTGACTTCTTTATCGATTGATCCTTAGCCTTCGGGGATTATTTAAGTCTTAGAGCGCCCAGTCCCTTCAAGCAGTTGAAGGTCTTGAAGAGCCTTAGCGCCCGGCAGCTGCCTATTCACAGTTTACCTTGCTTAGACCTACCTGAGTCGATGTTCTCAGTTCGCACACAGGCACCCCTCCCCTTGCAACTAAAGCCTGGTGTGGAAGAGGAAGACGATCCAGAAAGCAGCTGGAAGGCAGTCGCTCGACCGGAGGGGAGAGGAACTTCAAGTGAACCTTTAGCTCTTTGCTTGGGTATGGCTAGACCAGCTACGTAATTCCATCATAAACATAAGGTGCTTACTATGATCTTTCCTCGGAGGTCTTGACAGAGCCTCAGTGCTTGTCTAGTAGTAAAGTCTGGGTCAGCGGACCGGTTATTAAATCTTTCAACTCGTCGTATAAGGGCTACTTCGAAGTACTTTATAGCCAGATAGCCAGCATATGAATCAAAGCGGGCTAAGCCCACGGGCTAATGCAAAAAAGAAAAGAATAGGTGTGCCCAAGACCAGTACGAGAGGAGCTGGAATTCTCACATCTCACACTCTACTTTGGACAACGGGCTCAAGGCAAGAGAAAGTCTAAGTCCGATCAAGCTCACACTTCGAACGAAGTTGCGAGACCTACAGGGGCTCTGCAAGACCTCAAGAAATTTCATAAGTGATGAAAGGCATTTTCTTACTCTGCGGACCGGCCAAGCAGACCAATTCTCCTCTCCTTCTCCACCCCTTCAATTCGTCAAGTCTCAGTTCCCAGGATGTATGGATTCGCCCAGACAGACTTAGGTTAGCGAGAGCGAGAAGGAATTCCTTTTGAATATGATGGGCCGAGGAATAGAGAGCGATTGATTCATTCTCTTATCTTTGATTCTATTTATCAAGTGCCGGAGGTGTCCTGAGGACTAACTAAGTAGGGGGACGGGTAAGATCTGAGGTCTAGGCCTGGGTGGCTAAGTCGACTGCTTGATGGAGAATCTGCTAGGTTTTATGATATGGTCCACTTGGACTTATTCCTTGGGCTGCGCTAAACGTCCATCACGAGCCCGATAACGAGATCTCTATGCGGGCATAAACGTAGATCGACAGATCAATTGTTCAGCCAAGGACGCGTAAGAAAGGCAGGCTACTTCTTGGCTAGTCAGGCTTTTCTTTTTTCTCCTTCAAGCACTGGACTCTTCAAAGCTCCAAGTGTGAAGTCGTTTGTAAAAAAAACCTGTGCGAACTATGCTGTCCCTGGGTTATCCGCCGGCACGCCTGCCGCCGTAGGAGGGGGACAGGCAAAGTCTGATTCAATTCCCTCCCCTGTGACATGCTGGTGCGATGGATGTATGGCCTGGAGAATTAGGGTTCCCGCCTCATAAGGCGTTCCGTCGTAACATTGACGACTTCCGCGTTGGCCGATTCCGAGTGATGCGTAGAAGAGGGGGCTCACTTGGTTGGACTTGCGTAGAATTACCAGAACTAGTCGATGGGGGGGGCTAGTTTACGTAGAAAAAAAGAATCCCAAGGATGCCGGAAATTGTTGGGCTGCCCCATGGTGGCGGGTTGTTCGACAAGGAGTTTTGAAGCCGTTCTTTTTTTGTGTTGCGGAAGTACAATTTAGCCAGAGAAAGAAGATAAAGAAGAAAAATTTGACCTTTAACATGCGTACACAGAACATTCTCCTAATCCGAAAAGATAAAGATAACACAGGTACAAAGAAGAAGATAAACTTTCTTCAACTGGAGTACTAAAAGGCAGCCCCAGGTCTCTCGTAGATACCTTATCCGTTCTACTGTGATCTCGTGTTCTCAACCATCTTCCTATCTTCGCTTCGGTAACAACAGGCCTTATCTCTTTGTTTTTTATCTTCAGCAGACTCTTGAAAAAGCTCTTAAGCTAAGGAGTGAACACTTCGTTCAAGGATGGTAGTTAAGGAATTGACTGAAGTTCATCCGGAAATATAGTTATAGTCTAGTATGAGAAGAATAATTAGAATCTGGTCTTGTCAGAGCCTTTCTAAAAGAAGAAAGAAAAAGGAGACAGGAACCTGACTCTCTTAGCATAGGTGGGGCATCTATGTTCTCGGACCGCCCTTCACAGTTCACGCCATAGGCTTAGCATTGATTTTCTATCATTCTATGTAATATGAGTTCGGTGAACGAACTATTCCCGATGCAGCTCATAGACCAGCTGCGAATGCTTATTTGCCGAGCGCAGACACTCAAATGGCTCAGGGAAGCGTCTTCTCAGTAGAGATGGGCTAAGGTGATAAAGTGAGTCTAAGCGGAATGGATCTAATCAGCTACGAAGGTGCTCATGACGAAGGTTCTTGTGTCGAGAATCTGCAGATTCTGTTCGAAAGCTTAGACTACGAGGCAAGGGTCTTTGGTCTGCTGTACTAGAGTATGACCCGAATCAATCCTGACGCCTAGGGGCAGTCTTGCCTCCTCCAGGATAGGCTCATTCCCCGGTTCATCTAAGAAAGAGATCAGAGTCAATTGAAACTAGCAAGGCTGGTAAGGCATTCGTCTTAGGTGGGCGATCAGCCCAGTCAATCGATAGGTATAATAAGGCAGGGCCGTTGGAAAGTGACAATAAAAAGTCAAGTCAGAGAGCATAGTACCTTAAATGGATGACCTCTTCATTTGCGCTTTGGTCGGGTCTTCTTCTGATAGTGAGAACCCGAAGGTGGTTGATATAAACGTTAAGCTATAAGCGCAGGAAAGGAGTGATGCGAGAAGCTTTGGACTAGAAGAGCCAGATGGCCTCGAGTGAATCACTCAATTCGCCGTTGTCATGGGTCGAGAAGGCTGAACTTTGAGAGGAGAGTCTAATGACAAGGACAACTTTGCGCTTATTGCATGTTATAGGCTCACGCCAGTTAAAGAACTTCCGAAACCCCTCTTGCTCGAGTTAACACAAATAAGACACCGAACCGACTGTAGTCTTCTTTAGCGAGTGCCTTCTGCGGGTAGTGAGCCCATATCGGGGAAAGTGCGCATAGAAAAGGATCTTTATGGTATATTCGTAAGGGAGTCGCTAGATTCAATGTTTAGCGAAAGAGGATGCCGCGTAGGTAGAAAGACCAGGACCCGGAGCAAGACGAATCGACCGAGGAAAGAGATGCTTACACACTAGAACACAACCTAACTCTACTTCTTTTTTTTTTCTTTCTCCTGCCTCTCAACAGATCAGTCAATATCAGTAGTAGAAGAAGAAGAGTAGTCCCCAGGTCATCAGTTAGTAGTTTTGAATAATCCCGGTAGTAGTCCTCTTGCCTCTTAATAAGATGAGTTAAGTAAGGCTCTGACAAGACCTTTCCTTCTTCTTCTTGGCACAGAAGAAGGATCCAATTGGACCATATACCTGTCTGCATTTCGCTGCTATCGTTGGTCCTAAGCTCTGAGCCACATCATCGCTAAGCCTTTTTTAATGTGCTGGACGATCCCATCTTTCTTTGTCATGACATTACCGTAGAGAACTCGATGTCATTGTGGGAAAGATGAAAAGCAGCGAACCTTCACTGACGACGGGGCACACTACTCTCTTTCGGTGAAGTGCAAAGATTACCTTTGTGGTAAGGCTACTAATTGATAATGGATTATCCCTGAATGTGAAGCCAAGGTTACCATTGGTCAAACTTCCCGGTGGATACGAGAAATGAGAGTGCGGGCTTTTGCTTTTGATGGAATGGAACACGCCGAGAGCGAGAGGTGATGTGCAACCTTTAGGATCAATCTCTCGGTCCTTTGCCGTCTACAATCAAACTAGCAAATCATGCACCAAACGTGCAAACCTGAATAGGTCAAGTTTCCTTTGATTTTCTCA
Source organism: Orobanche coerulescens (assembly GCA_033398695.1). Lineage (NCBI taxonomy): Eukaryota > Viridiplantae > Streptophyta > Magnoliopsida > Lamiales > Orobanchaceae > Orobanche > Orobanche coerulescens. Next base: position 544,683 of record JAWKAU010000028.1, read on the forward strand.
TTTGTGCCTGGTCCAGCTTTTTAAAATGCCTGGAAGCACGAGTAATATTCATTCGTTAGAAGGGTGCTTTATTGTCTCTCGTTTCTTTTCTGAACAAATTGACTAATGGATCGATCGAGCATGAAAGATATCGGCCTTGACTTTTGCTTCTTACCTAATAATCCGACAAAAGATATTTTGATTATTTGGTTAGGGATACAATTCTTGGAAAGCAAGCTAGTCAAGGAAGAAGGTAAGCCATCACGCAAGGAGCGTAGCGTATCGGCTAATTGCTGCTGAAATCCCTTCTTCACACTAAGTTAAGTCCTCTCCGCATTTATCCCATGATAGAGATTGCGGTTACCCTACTTGAAGTCTAGTTCCAAAAGGGATCTGATTTGCTGGAACTGGACCTATTTTCGGAATCAAAGAGAATTCTTTCAGAACCTGTCTTGAATGTTTTCTAGTGAGTGCGCATTAGCCACCGTGACTTTCAAACTTCATCAATCGCCGCGGCGCAGGCGGACCAGTATCTCGACTGGCCAGTATAGAGCAGATTAGCATTCCACCACCCTTATCTGAACTTCAATCCAATAGGCTAAAGCCCTCTTGCTTCTATCTGGTAGCACGTCTCTTCTCTTTCCGAGTCGAAGATACTACACGCATGTAATTCGTACAATACACACTCGTCGCTTCCCGACTTCCCAATGTTCCCGATGTTTCCCGTAGCGTAGCCCTGGTCAAAGCCCGTGGGCCAATCCAACCGCCAGTACCGGGTCTTAGCTTGTAGATTGAAGAACAAAAGCGCAGACATATTTGTTAACAAGAACACGTTAATCGCTTTAGCAGCCCCGATTCACCTATTGCTAGCTGCAAGTCCGCTTAGCTGCACTGTACTACTTTATAAAAAGAAAAGCAAAAATCTTGTATGTAGATTCTAGATCGGGGACGGGTGGCTTATTGATCTTATATTGCCTGTCGGTCAAGTAAAAGCGTACCCTTGTCCATAGGGGCGGAAAGAAAGAAGACGCGAGGGTCCGAAGAATTGACTGACTTTGGGTTACAAACCTGATTCCATTGCCCGGGCAGAACGACCTTCTTCAACCAATAGCAAAAAGACAAGAAAAGGGCTAGCAGTTCTCTTCGCGAATGGTCTCCTAGCTACAGTTGTCCAAAGGACATTCTCCTGAGGAGCCGTAAAGAACAAAATAAGTACATGTGGATGTGGGTTAAACCGATGAAATAGAAGACGTCAAACAAACAATTCATGAGGAAGGTTGATGCCGTGTATTCTTTCTTCCCTCAATGGAACGAGCCCGGCTGTGAACGTACGGACTTAGATTAGTAAGACCCCCATCCCATACATGAAATAGGGAAAACGCGATAGAGCCTCTTAGAATGCGGGGTTCGGCCTTCAAAATCACCTCAAGCCAATTCCAAAGAGATCTAGCAAAAGCAGGACAGTCGACGGGTCCAAAGAGATATAGAAAGCCTAGAGTGAAGTTCGCCCTTCTTGATCTTGCCCTCCACGGAGCTAGCGACGGCTGCTAAAGGTTTAAGGAAATCCCCTTTGGGAGGGAAACCTCTTGGGTTGGGCGCCGCTTCTATTGGCTTGAATGGAGCTACGGGATCATGTGTGGGTGCTGGGAAGCATAAGTCATAGTCCTTACTTTCTCTATAGTGAGTAGTCAATAAGGTAAAGAAAAGCATGGGAACGGGGAACGACGGACGTGCCGAATGAATTCGCTTTCCCCCGGCAAGATAGAGGCCAGGAAGAGGTAAGGGTTGGATACGAAGACCGCCCAAGAATTCACATATCCTATCTCGCTGCCAGCTAAGGCTCTGAAAGACCTGAAAGCTTCGTCTTACGTTAGTACGAAAGGCTTGATGGAAGTCTGAGAAAGAAGCTAATCCGCTAACCACCTACGGCAAGGTAATCAAAAGTGGAGGCAATTCTAACAGCTATTCTTTATGTTCTTCCTTTGGAAATAGGTGTTAAGAGCGAAGGTTTCTTGGGCGAAACGAAAGGGGAAGGGCGGAAATGTCAGTATTGAGAAAGGGGTAAGGTCTTCTTTATCAAAAGATAGAGCATCTAAGGCAGTGTGCTGCCGACGTATGCTGGTTTCACAGGGGTGATCGAAGTCCGTCGATGGGAAACAAACAAAACAAATAAGGGTCAATAATCCAAGTATTCTCTGGTGAGAGAGAAGGAGCAGGATCCGAAGTAGGCTATTAAGGGAGACCTTTGATTGTGCGTTTACGCTTTGTTTAAGTTCATGCGCTTCTGTAAAGAAAGGAGCACAGAGAGGATAAGATAACACCCTTTGGTGGGACAATGCCAAGTCACGGGATCCATCTTTGTCTTCGGCCAAGCTTCTCGCAACCAACATCTTTGTTCTCTTACGACATTTCGGAAATCAGGCTAAATAGGAAGAAGAAATTGACAGATTCATCGAGCACCTCTTCTTATGAATATTTGCCATCTTGGTAATCTTTAGAACTTGTCTTGTTAAGACTAAGATTCTTTTTGGATCTCTCTCTCTTTTGCTGTGGAGTTTGGACTTGGAAAGAGTGCGCTTTCCGCCTGTAACAATCAAGCCCCTTAGACTTAAAGAGTTCACTCTCGATTCTGCCCTTGTTGAGTTGGTTTCTACACCAATCAATCTGCTAGCCTTCGATCCAAGATCGTCAGATAAGGACAAAGACAGACATGGCTCTGCAAGACCTTTGGTTGGTTTCCTTTTGCGGCATCTAGTTCAGTATCAGATAGAGTAGATAGTTGACTCCCTCGGCAAAGAAGGTTGACTTCTCTGTCACTTCTCTTTAGCTTCTTCATTGAATTGGTTATAAAGTCCTTTCCCGCTAGAAGAGCCTGTCAGCCAAGATGGATGTCTTTCTTTCTCCTATCCCTGTGGGAAAGCTTGAGAGTCTGACTTTACCGGTGGTCGAGCCATCAAATGAAATCCTATCCCGTAGTGGTTGTCTACGAGAAGGCAGATCTTACGCATCAGGGTTGTCAACGAGAGAAGGCTTCAGGGTCGCTTCTGGAGTTCTTAGAGAAGGCTTACTTCAAGAGGTCGTTAAGAAGGCCCTGGTAATAGAAGGAGCTCGACTTGATTAGGAGAGGGTTGCAGAATACCATTAAGAAGAATATCCCATTAGTGCAGCTCTTTCCTAGGTAAAAATACCTAACAACGAGAATAAGGAGGGGGTAGCATCAGGAGACTTACTTACTATAAACTAATAGTGAAGGTCGTAGAGAAGGCTTCTTATAAGAAAAGGGTACAGTAGCTCGTATCGAAGAATATTCCCGAGATGTGAATCTCACTAAAGCACTTCGAATCAAGATCTTCATCAACATTCCTCGTGGTCTTGCTAGTTCTCGTAGACAACCCTGGAACTAGAACAGAAGCCAGATAGTTGCCCCTCGAGTCTCACTACTTATCTTACCCTGGAACTTGAACGAGAACTGATTCCGTCTCCTTACGCCTACCCTTCTTTCATGAGTTTAGGAGTGAATGAGCTAAGCCAGATCTTTCTCTCCCGGATGTTAAAAGTGAACTTGCTCTACCGGAATTAACAATTCACTTTCAAGCTCTACCACAGGGGGAAGATTAATAAGGCTAAACGCCCTGAAGCTAACTCTTATGCCTTGTTCTTCCTCCTACCCCGCCAGACATCACCCCTGTTTTGATTTTGCATCAGACCCATTGCTTTGACGACCGGACCCACATATCATCATATTTTACCATCGACCTCCATGTCGTGTGTAAAAAGAAAGACCACATCCCTTGCTTCACTTCAGCTTCAGGTCGACAAAGGGGTTGCTTGCTTTCTCATTCAGATCATGTTACCTAGCAGTTTATCTTGTCGAAGAACCTAGAACCCCTGGATTCTTATTTGTTAGTTGAAGCAGCCATAGTTTAAGCAACGGAGAATCCCATAGTTTTATATCCTTCAGTTGCAACAAGTACAGAACCGTGCTTGCACTCATTTACTTGGGTATTAGCTGGACGGCTGACCGGGCTAGAATTGATCGAGAGAGGCTCTTCAAGACTTTTCTTGCCCCTCAGTAAGGGCCTTTCCCTTCCTTACTGTATCTATTCTAGTTGAGTAAGGCCTCTAGCCTTATCGCTTTGCCAGTTCCCTTTCTTTTGGGTTCGTCGGATAAGAGGTCTGTCCCTTACCATGCCATAAGACCACAATCCAAGTCAAGACACTGACCCGATCCAGATTGCTCTCCTTATTTCTTCTTACTAGGGACTGAAAGAAGTGAGCTTTTCACTAGTTCTAATAGTTCGCTGAGAAAGTGAACTATGATAGCTCATTCCCAAGTTCAGTTTGCCACTCATTCCTGTCTGTCTGTGCGTATTGGTCTAGCGAACCAGGTGCGGAAGTGAAGCGTTGACAAGCCAACATCCCTAAGACTGGGTTCAAGGCGTTGGTTGCTAGAACGACTTTTGTAATCGTATTAGTTGACAAGCGGTTGCAAGGCTCATTTTTGAGAAGTGAACGATAAGCAAGTTGCAGTCGAAGAGTTGTGAGGCTAACAGGACATCCATTTCTCTAAAGGCACCGGTTTCGCTTAGTGCTTGGTTCGCGCCCTTTGATCTCCATATCCATATCCCGGCCCACGCACATCTGAGGGCATCATGAGGAAAACGGGAGGGACCAAGGAGGTCTTTCAGAGCCAGAGCCTTCTTCATTTGTCGTCCTTCATTTCGAGAGCTAAGTGGGGAAGGGTGGGTTCGACCCCACTCTAAGTAAACAGAAATGCTCAGGTCGGGGAATTCCTTTAATCATATAGAAGAGAATCGCACCTTGCAGTCAGTAAAGGCTCCCAGAAGAGAGAAAAAGCGAGTCAATGAATGCTCTTCATTTTGCGATCATCTTTTCGTTTCGAGTAGGATCCCGCACCACCGAAGCCAGAGACGGAAGAGTTCGGAGTGCTCAGCTAGGAGGGTTCAAAGCCATAGTAGAGGGGCTAGTCGGCTGAAACAGGGTCGTTGGATTCTTCGAGGCTCCATTGGTGGAGGCAGAGTTCCAAGCTGCTAGATCGAAGCAAGCGAGAGAGAGCAAGAGAACCGGTACCGGCTGCCACACAAGGGATGAAGGGTCCGGTTGCTTCTCCTTTCTCAAATGTCTCCGACGGAGTTGGTTGAATCACTCGAATCCGGTCTAGAAAAGGGTTGGACGACAGAACTGAAAGCCCCAGTCGACGCGATGCCAAGATCAGATGTCAACTTGTGGGTGGAGCTCAATTAACATCGAGCCTCGCCTGAAGTCAGGGATGCCGACGAGATAGACCACTCAAATAGGCAAATTCCACTATATCATATAGAGGGGTGAGCCTGGGCAGTCAGTCCAGAGACCCAACAAACCGAAAAGATGGTCCGATTAACGGAACAGAACCAGATACATCTGAGCCAGTGAAGTGAGGGGCGGATAAGAACAGATCCGTTTCACGGGTAGCATCAGGCGTATGCAAGGTGCCGATCATCAGGAATGGTACTTTTTGGTGGCTTTCGCCTGGAAATGGAAAAAAGAAGGATGGCCGGGTTCGGATGGCACCCTCCGCGTGTTCATCGCCTCAAGCTTTAAACGCAAGGACGTAACGGTACAGGAAGGGAGACGACTTATTAGGAGGCCGGTTGCAGAAAGGTTATATATATGGATCGGTTGGCTTAGGCCTCTCGGTGCGACAGAGAAAGGAGGCTTTCTCTTTGTTGTTTCGCTGGACTTTGACTATTATATCTCGCTATTAAATAGAATAGAAAGAAGATCCGGTTTTCTACGAAGCCAGTACGCCTTCAATCAGGCTCTGACAAGACCTCACTTTCATGATGATGAGCGGGGCGACCTCCAAGATATCTATTACGATGTTCTTTTAAGGGGGGTCGGCTTTTAGAGGATTTCTGTAGTTTTCTCGAGTTAATCCACTATGTCTTTTAGTATGAGAGTCCTTAGTAGATGTATGCTTTTCGCCCCTTTCTTTTTCCCGTGCTTTTTGTTTCACAGTTTCGTTGCTCTTCTTTTATGTACCTCTCTCGATTGATAAAAAGACACGTTCGGGAGCTGGGAGGGCCTATCGTGATAGGGGACTATCTTTTCACGGTAGGCGAAGGTAAAGCGGGATCAGCGGCGGGCTTACCTTCCCCCTTCGGGGGGTTTACATAGTTGATCGTCAAATTTCTTGTTTTCTTACGGCCCCTCTGCCTATGGTAATAGAGAGTTAGACAGTCTCTGCCTCAAAGGGCTAGGTCTTCCCACCTTGCACCAGGCTCTCCACCTAGTCTATCAGTAAGCATTGGCTAAGCGAAATCTCTTTGTCTTTTCAGTCGTCTTCGATTGGTCCAGTAAAGAAGGAAGATAGGTCTTGTCAGAGCCTAACCTTAGGTACACATTACAGATTCAAATCCTCTATCTTTCAAAGGCATTCATCATCCAAGCTTGAGTGCACAATGCGGCTTGTCGTGCGAACTTGTGATGCAACGATCAAGAAGGTAGAGAGACAGTCGATTAAGCATACTGCGGTCACTGCGATGGTCACAAGCTCTCACTAGAAGGATCGGAACACACAACAGTAGCCCAGGCTTAGGTTAGGGCGCATGATCTCATTGTAGGGCTTGACCACTCATGCTCATCTCGATAAGAAGACTAGACTTCGTTCGCTAGGGCAGCTGATAGCTAGCTTAGGCTTCTCGGCCAGTTTCCCCTGTATTGATTCATTGTGTTAGCCGGGGGCATGCTTTCATCGCTTCCGTGCTCCTCCATTGCATTGAGGAGTCCTACGGTCAAGTCAAACGGAATCTTTGTTAAGAATATTATCACATAAGTGTTTGTAAATGAAGAAAGGATTTTAGATTGTTGAAAGAAGAACCCTAAGGCCAGAGTGAGAAGAGTTATGACCCGATAGCTTTATGCCTACGGTTCCTTGTTAGGGGTTCATATAACATCTAAAGCTAAAGAGTTTTTGGGGTCCCCTATACTTTTCCTTCTAAGGCTTCATCCCGGGAGAAGGGAGTTAAGGTAACAAGGCTCTGACAAGACCTACCTCAGGTATTTTCCAATCGAGATTCTTGTATTGCTAACCCTACGAAACCTAATGTAGCTCATGTAGCTATGAGGCTAAGAGTTCCTTCGGCTTCGTCTAACTATACTTTGGCTTCGTCTACGTCTAACCAACAGCTTTGCCTTTCGACTTTGATCCGCCTATGAACCTTGGTTCACGCTCTACGTATCTTATTCTTTCATTCCCGGCAACAACTAAAGGAATCGGCTGTTGCTTTAGGTAAATGAATGGTAATAAACTGGAAAGAAAGAGAGGTGCCAAGTTCATGAATCAAATTGGTATAAACCTTCCCTGAGTTGACTGATAGTTGAAGGAGCAAGAAAAGTCTTTTGCAACGCCGGTCTGCAGGGGAAAGATTGCTAACCTTTCTGGCTGGGGTTGAAACATTCCGCTAAAACCAAAGGCCGCAAAAACTTAAGATAGGAGAAGACAATAGAGGTTTGTCCCACTTCATGCGAACACTCGCTGCTGCAATCATGCCCTACCCGATGACTACTAAAGATTGGCAAGCCCCATGGAAGCTTTGAACTTAAGTTTCCGGTTAAGTGGGAAGGGTCTGAAAGAGACTACAACAGCTATAAGGACACAATGCTACTACAAGCCCCAGCAGCCAAAGGCAAGGGCAATTAACAGCTAAGAGAAGCCCGTCTCAAAGAAAAGCAACCGGTCCAAGCAACAACTATAAAACCAAGGAGGGGTAGACGGACTTGAAGGAAGAGTATCCGGAAAACCCCCTTGCCCGCAGATCGTTACCAACAGAGGACCGGGCAGTTGATATCGAAATTCCAGATTCCTTCGCCCGCGGGACGTACTACTGATTTCTTCCCGACCGGGGAAGACTTATAATAGAAGGGGCAAAGCGAATTCCAATGATTCGAGATCTGGATAACGCATTGAGCTAAGCAGCAGAAATTGGACCCGCCGACGCTTGTCCCCTCCATTTATACTATTCTATGATAGAAGAAATAAAGCCTCGAGCTATAGTAGCCGAGCCCTATGAGAGCTAAGCTCCTCTTTTGGCTAGATGGGCAACGAGATCTTTCATCAGCCTGGCCAGACCAGGCTCTGCAAGACCAGATGAGTGGCCAATCCCGGGAAGATCCAGATTCAGATGAAGTCGCAAGCCGGAATGAAAGGGTCCGAAGGAGGCCGCTTCACGACCCTTTCACTTTATAGGCCGGAGCTAGCTGACCTTTCCATTTAATCACTGACAAAACCTACCTTTCAATTCTTCTTACCCTATGAGCTTTCAGCAAAGGACAGATTTCTTGGTCCATTGACATCGATCAACGAAATAGACCTCCTTCTTTCACTTTTGTCGTTGTCTTCCAATTCAAATAGCCCCATTAAGTGAGCGAGAAAAGAGAGGCTTTTCTTCTTTTGCCTTGGGGCGAAGGTTTTTCGTTCTGTTAGGTTCTTAGTAGCAGTCGGCGGCCCTTTCTTCTTTTACTTCACATAGCTTTTCGTCTCCTTGATAGCTGGAAGTTCTCCAAAAGTATGAAAGGCTGGAGGACTTTGTACCATCCATTCCGGTGTGGTTGGATTCTGTTCAACAGCCCTTGGCCTAACGGGAGAGATTTCCGTAGCTTTCTTCTTCCGGTTTCTATCTACGTCAATTTGTGATGAAAGCGATTCCAGAGACATAAGAAGGACCGGGTGGGACGGCTTCTCTGACCTGACCTTGGTCGATTCCTCCTTAAACTGAAAAGGGTCCTCCTTCTTGCTTAGTCGGGTGACTTTTCCAATACTCAAATCAAAGCCGCTTATGTTTGTGAAAAATAAAGTCGTCCTGGAGCTACAACCTTTAGTGGATGGAGGAGGCTGCCGGTACATAAGAGCGGAGGCTCTTCAAGACCTTATTTGCTAATTAGATCTTAGATAGTGCACGAATGAATACATAGTTTTTTTCAGTCTTGGGGTTGAGCTGCTTGCTTGGGCCGGCATGCGGGAAGACTGATGAACAAAATCAGATTGATCATAGTGGTGAGAAGGTAGAACTGGCCTTTCAACTTCTCCCTGCTCTTGCTTTCATAGCGCCAACGCTCGGGGATTTACGGGTGGAGCTCAATTAACATCGAGCCTGCTTTATCGTTTCTAGCTTGTATCACCTCAACTCATTAGCTCCGCGAAGTGAACCTCTAGTCTCCCTTGCGTGCTTAGTTCTTGCTGACCTCTTAGACTGAGAAGTAGACCGACTCGGAAGAGCTCATTGCATCGAGGTAGCTTCGGTAGAAGCGATTTTTCTATGTGCCAGCACCTATGTGATTCTACTGCGAACCAAACTCCTAAGAGGCGGGGGATTCTTGAACAAGAGATTCGTCTTCGTCTTTTGCGAATGAAAGCACCCTGGCCGGGGAAAGGAATTGAATAAGAAGAAGATGATTCTAGTCCTCCTGCTAGTGCACTGTACACTTCATACTTCCTAGAAAAGTTGTAGTAGTCTTTCCCTTCTGATAATAGACTTCCAAGCCAAACATAACAAAGACGGCAGCTAGCTCGCCAACTAACCACACTCAGCGCTCTGAAAGAACAGCTTATGCCTATGCCATTTGATTCATAAAAGGGGTTCCGTACCTTCTTACCCCTTCTTTTTCTCATTGAGTGTCCTCCTCTCCTTATCAGTCGACTCAAACCTGTATCGAACTCGGAGATTGAATAGGAAGATAACTCTATGCAGCGACAGAGGCAAGATCTCTATATGTTGATAGATACCCGAGAGACTGAGTCCTTTCCTTAAGGCATGCCCCTACTCAACTTCCTATTGCAAATGCCAAAGCACCAAGAGCGGCAACTCCAAGTTCTTTCATACCCTCCGCTCAGGGAAAAGAGCTAACTGCTGCGGGAGAGGCGACTTCTCTTTCACTTCATTCACGGGAGACCTACCAAATCTGCGCATTTCTATAAGTCATGGTCACATGTCTTGTGAACATTCAACCATCAAGAGTGAAGGTCAAAGGCTCTTCAAGACGTCAATTGGTTAATACGAAGATGAGGGAAGGTGCTACTAACATATGATCGTAAGAGAAGTTTGAACATTAGCTCCCGCAAGGAAAGAGGTCTTGTCAGAGCATTGCTCACCCTTAGTTCTATACCGGATAGCGAGCAAGTCAATCCGAAACCATTCCTTCCCAACCGCTCTAGAGCAGTCACTTCTCTATACTGAAATCCCTCACCGCAGTCGTTCAGTCACCGCGGATTGGTAAAGAGCTCATTCGCCCGTGTTAAAATCAAAGCCGCCCTCGAAGACTTTAACACATGAAAATAGATCACAGGTTCAGACAAAGGAGTGAAGACCTTAACTCTACCTCTAACTATACCTATGCATAAGACTTCCTCATACCTAAGGGGTGAACGATTCAAACAAGATGAAATGAGTTCGAGGTCTTGAAGAGCCTTAAGATAAGCTTACGATGAAGAAAGGAGAGTAATAGGTCATGGTCGATCTTGTCAAAGCATTTGACTATATCCGCCTTGACAAGTCTTTCCACCCCCTCACACCGTGACAAGTCTGCAAAAAAGGTGAGCATTCCACGCTTCGGCCGGAATCCGTGCGACTGACGTAGGAAGGAAGAGTCAAAAAGGGTTATCAGAAGGCGATGCAGCCCTTCCATTACGATTCGGTCTTTCTCGTCTGGCTGCGTGATCGGCCTAAAGGCACCTTTCCTAGACTTCGGAATCCAGGATCGACGCATCGGAGAAAAAGAAAGGGTAGAGCTGCGAAGGGACCTCTTTCTCGATTCCAAGACAGAAGGTTCTTTTCGAATGGCTCCTCACTGTATAGCTCCTCAAGAATTTCCACCAATTCGTTGATCTCCCGAAGACCCGTGAAGTCGATTCCTGTGACGAAAGGCTAGAAGCTGACCTGCGAGTCAAGGACTGAAGAGAGGATGAAAGCAGAAAGAGATTCGGAGGAGTGAAAAGAAAAGAGTTCCAGATATGCGGATTAAGCGAGTTCCGCCGTGGGCAAATTCAATGCTCGTACACAAGCCAAGGGATGAACTTGATTCTGGTGTCATAGAAATAGAATAAGGGGTCTCCTCAAGAAATGAGATTCCCGGTAACTCAAACAAGGAAGAGCTATTAGCTTGTCGGCGTCACGAAAGAACTATCGGATGGTAGGCCTTAACTAACTGCTTCCATACTTAGAGAAGGGCTTTCACAAGAATGAGCCCAAAAAGGAGAACAGAACACTCTTTATTTAGCCAAGAATCTCACGTATGAGGGTGAACCTTTCAAGGCCTATCTCTTCCTTTACCCTGTAAGACCGACTTCCCTCAAAGTCAGTGGCACGCTCCAGGATATCCTCGTAGAAGGGAATCTGACTTGCTGCCAAAAGAACGGGGTTGGATGCGCTTCTGTCTGTCTTTAAAGGAAAGTTCACCGAGGGTGAGAAAAAGTGAGCTCTTTCTATCTTCTTAGTAGCGGTCTTTGCTGCTTGACTTAGAGCTTGAAGGTGACGACTGCTCTCTCTTTCCGGTTTAGCCTACCGGACGAGACAAAGCCTTCTTATAAATGAAATAGGATTCTGCTTTCACTGTTCTCAAGGTATCCCAGGAAGAGGCTCTTTGAGACCAGCCAGAGGCATCCGAAACTGGAGAATAAACCCTCGAGACGACTAAACGGGGAAAGAAAAAAGCGCCCGCCTTTCAATTCGAAAAAAGGTGACCCTTTCGGGGACATAATAGTGATGACTATCGAGCACACTCTGTTATATCGATCCCAATCAATGGTTTTTGGGAGAAGTCGATGTTTGCTTTCCCCCTATGCTTGATGACATGTTTTCTCTTCTCCGTAGTGATCAGTGTATGCACGTAGCGTCACAGTCAATCTTGAATGCGGTCGCGCTCTTCTTCTAACTGCAGGAGTGCCGCGCCGTGTGTTACTCTTGTTGTTGCTAATGAATAGCCTTTTTCTTGGTGATGAATAGCCAAGGGAATCAAACAAACACCTATGCCTCGTTGTCTCAATCATCACTTCAAACAGAACCTCACTGTAGAGAGGGAAGCGTAAGAACGACTATTTTTGAGCCAGAGGGTGAGGTTCCATCGACGAGTGAGAAAAGGAACGAGAGACCTACGGCTCCGTGAGGATCAGGACGCGGCGTACGGTTGGCAATGGCAAGTCAGTCACATAGGCTTTTGTAACACCACGCGTCAGTACTAGACTGATTATGCCATCGATTCAAGCCAGATTCAAAGGAAGGACGGGAAACCACAGGGCAGGAAACAATTAGAAAACCTATAAGCCTTTAGTGAGTTCGCAGTCAATCTTGCTTTCGATTCAACAATACGAACAGAAGAAAAGAGACTCTCAATCTGGAAAGGAGGGCGAAGACAGTGTGACGGCTATCTTTCCTAAAGGAAGCGGATGAATCCAAACAATGAAAGAAGTCATCTTTCTTGCCTGCTTTCGTTCCTTTCTCTTCTCTGATTTCCGGCAGCTTCAACCGATAAGCAACATTCCCTACACGTTTGAAAACCTAAAAGGGTCTATCATCTTTTTGAATCAACCCACGATGCCCCTACATGCTGACTACTGATTTTCTTCCGGAGTCAGCTTTAGCATCACTTTATCACCAACCCCATCGGCCTACGCCCCTTGTCAGCATACTTCTTCATTCGCCTAATGGCCTTATCCAAGCAAGCTGTCTTGTGCCTCTTCCATCATTTCCTTCCTCTCACCACGAGCCCTCCTGGTGACGATTTCTGATCACCGGATTCAAGAGTGGGGTGTGGGTCGGCTAGAGGAATTACATTCTTTCGGAAACGAAGGCTTTCTGAAAAGGTCTTGAAGAGCCTGACTTACGAACCAAAGCCTTCCGCACCTTGAGAACGTCAGGCTTGTGAACCAGAGATAGAACTTGGCTTTGCTTCCAGAACTGCGCTTCTAGCTTTGAAAGAGAAACCTTGGAATTTCCACTTTGATTCAATCCCTGGTACGGTACGAAGCGTTCAGCTCCCTCCTGTTCGCACGACTATAACAAGGGCTCTCTATATACGAATTTTCTCAATGAGGATAGCGAAATGGTTTCGTAGTGTATCACAAAGGGACTGGAAGGCAGCAAATGAAGCCACAGCTTCACCTACGTTACACTTTCATCACTCCCAACAATCCAGACCAATAGCCATTTGGAGTTCGCCGGGAAAGTCCTTCTTTTTTCATTCGACATCATCAGATCACTAAGGCCTCCTTGCGTCGTCTAGCTGGGTCAATCAGTGAATCAGTCAAGTTCCCTTAGGACTTTGCTTTTTCTTTTCACGGAAGACAACTACTCGACTCTGGACGGGGCCGAAACCATTGAAAACCTAAATGACTAAGTCAAATGTGCAATACTCATCAGTCATTTGCACGAGAGCACTCACTCTTCAGGTTTTCTCACTGAGGAGATCAATACCGGTTGTATCGACCACCCATGGAGCAATTGCCCTACTGATTACTGACAATTCCGACCAAGATCTCTTGACTGATGACCGCCCATCAGATGAGCGAACGCAGGAAGCACTGCGAAAAGCGGATAGATCCCATTTTTGACTTCCGGGGGCAGGCCCTTTTTCTTGCCCTAATTGGTTGCCAACCACACATGGACAATCCCACTCAATCTTTTACACCGATGTATCGTACTCTCTCGGCCCGGCCCCGGTAAAGGCATATGCTGGGCGCCAACTCACTTTACCCAATCCTCTTTGTAGGTATAGGGAAAGGTAAGCACTATCAACTGACCCTCTGAAGGGGCAAGCCTAAACCTTCCAATCTTTTGTTTATTGGAATTGGGTCATCTGGATCGTCTCATCGAGCAATTTAGGTCTCTCGAGCCTTCTTGCTTACTTTGACTTGGCCGTCAGTTAATTATAGGATTGGAATTGCTAGCGGATCGAAATCGGAGGGGTAGCTACGCGGAATCAGTGCCAATCAGTCACTTATACAGCCAGCCTTGAAATCTGAGCAGTCATTCCATGGGTAGGCTGCTCAGTCAGTTTTCTTTTCTGGAATTCCAGATGCCTTCCGATTCCATCTTGTGGATACTTCGCTATTTCCCCCTGCTGCTAGATAGGAGGGCTTGCCCCCCCCTCTATTGCAGGACGGCGGCAGGATCCACGCAAACTGAATAGAGCTTGCTACTGGGTGGGGCGCTTACCCAATTACCAACGAGGGTCTGAAAGAGCTTTCATCTTGGTTTGGTCAATCGAATGGGGAACAGAAAGTCACAAGCAAGTGATTCTTCATTCCCTAAGGGTTTGACTAACCAAATATGCTAGGAGCAGATTTCATGGATGGGGCCTGAATTCTGTAGTCAACAGATTAGTGAATATGTGAATTGGCTAGTAGGCCACTTGATGTTGATCACATCCCTGATCTTGAGGAGAATTCTACTAAGCCGAGGCCTCTGTCTGCACGCATGAAGTGAATGCTTGTCCTAACCAACTGGACTCAAGGGTTTATTTTATAAAGCTCCTCTCTTCACACACGGACCACGATGGCAATTGGCCAAGATCGAGAAGTCAAAAGAAAAGCTACGATAATGCCAATATAAAGACTTAATGGCCTCTTTCTATTCGTTAGTCAGAACACTCTCTCTTTATATAATATAAAGAGATTCGGAAAGCATTCGAGAGAAAGCACTATCACTTATTCTTTTTATTGATTAGGTTGTACACCGGCGAAGACGGGGCGGATGATGAGTTCCAATTTCTAGGAGTTTGCGTACAGAGGATGGTTGGACTGGGAGTCAAGACCTTGGGAATGACGTACAAGCATCGCCAACGGACTGATCTTGGCAGTGTAGCGCTCGTACCCAAACCACTTGGGAGACCTTGATAGAATATGATCTTCAACTCACATGTGTTAAGCATATACTTACCTATCTTTTTCAGTGGGAATATAAATTAGCTTTAAGGGAAGCAAGAAGGATGTATGCTTTAAGGAAAGGGTTGAATCAAAGCATGGTTGAGAAGGTTGGAGTGCAATACTGGTTCACGGATTGGGTCAATGCCACCAGTCTGTTCACCAACAATGGAGATTTGATTAGCTTACTTGTTCGGAAGCTTGGGGAGGGAATAGATGCTAAAGGGGGCGAGCATAAGGTCTAAGGCGCTCAAGTGCAAGGCAAGCGATACTGAAGGTCGAGTAACTAGCTAGAATGCAAGCGTGGTCAACTGGTCAAGTCTGGCTATCGCTGGTCAATGGGGGATGAGGTACGTCTGGTCAAAGGTGCAGCTTTCCAGCATTGGTCAAGTCTCTCTCTTCCAGGTCTTCTGGTGCAAGGAAGGATGCGCTAATTAATGGGAGGTTTTAAGACCTTCCCAAGTTCTCCTCAAGCCGATGATGGCAGATGGATTCACCAGATTATGGGGGCAAGATCGAGTATGATGCGCAGATAGATAGGCCTGATAATGAAGGCAAGCCTGGGGCAAGGGGGGTCTCAAGGATCGGAAGGGCTAACCCACGCACTCAAGCGATTTTGAAAGCTCTGCAACTCTTTGTCTTCCTGACCCACAACCAGTCCAATAAAGCCCGCTCCGATACTGGTCTTGAAGGAAGTCCAAGCGCTAATAGGTGCCACCCCTGGTCTGGCTAAGCCTTGCACGACCCCTCTATCCACCTAGGAAGGGAACAGTCCAGATGACTTCTCTTTTCGCGACCATTGCAATCAAGAAAGAGGCTTATTTGAGATCATGTTGAGTTTCCCGGTCTTTTTCAATGAATTGCAGATTTCTAAACCGTAACACAAAAGGTTCGTTGGCGTGCATAGGCCTATAATTGGCCTAGAGAGAGGTCTTGAAGAGCCTTTTCTTTTCTATGATCCGGAGCGGACATGTAAGAGTCACGAGCAAGATGCCCCAATCCTACCTTTGTTCGCTTGGTCTTGCTGACCCTGCCATTTCATGACTTTAGGTATCCACAGATAGATATCGGACTTCAAAGAGGACATAAAAGAGAGCTTTTGTTCTTCGAATCGACATCAAAGCATATGCAGCCGTGCCCTATCAAAGGAAAAGGCGCGAGCTTGCGTTTAGAGCTCTATTCTGCTAGGCCAAGCACCCTTTCTCCACTAATGGATCTGGGAAACTGAATCACACTTGTCTATCCGGGGTGTCCTAAAGAAGCAAGAGGGAACCATCTCGCACAACGAGAAAGGCTCAAAGCATGAACGTGAGGGTCGAAACTCGGTTTAGACGATATACCGCTTTCATTTTCCTCCGGAGTTCAAAAGGCGGGTAAGAAAGAGAAGGAAGGGGAAGGGTTTACAAATAAATCAATCAAAGGAACCAAAACATAAAGATAAGCCTAAGCTCTAGGTCGATGTGGTGTAGACGAGCCCCAGGCTCTGCAAGACCTTCCTTGGTTGGAAAGGGCAGACTTCCATTTTGGGGGTGGGTGACGAGCGAAGGAAAGAGATGTGTGGCAGAGGGCAGTTGAGGCGTCGAACGAACATGTTTGAGTATGGATCGTAATTGAGCGAAAGATCTGCTCATCGAAACCTAGCCCAACCTACAACAAGCGAAGGACCTGAAAGGATCGAAGAGAGCGCTAGTAGATCGAGCTGTAGGTGCATGGACTTGGCTAGTGAAGCACAAACCACTCATCTTTCCATAGAGAGTGCTACCCTAGAGTAAGATGAGCGACCCCAGTGGCAACGTTAGTCCCAAGGTAGCTTGCTTACTTCACTAGTCAACGAAGTGCGTAAACAAATAAAGGAACATTCTTGCTTGATCATTTGCTCTGACTAGACCGCCCTCCCTAGAGTACGATACTGGTTCGCCATAGGTCCGAAGACTCTTGTGTGCGGGGCATGAATGGAGCTTGCTCGGTAGAAAGGAGAGTAAGCTTTCGGGAAGTAGAGATCGAACGTAGAAATACCAGTAGAACAATTCTTTATTACATACAATTTGTTTTAGTTAAAGGATAAAGCTGAACAGACGCTTCTCGCAAGCAGCAACCCCTGCTGAAGGAAGGATTGGATTGATTAGTCTACTCACTCCGGAAAGGCTCTTGGTCCTACCAATTGCTTGAAGCTCTGTCAAAGCAGAAAGGAAGACTCCTCATATCGGCTTGATGCCGAATCCAAGACAAGAGCAGATATTCCCCTAAGAAAGGAAATGGGGCCAACAACTCTTACTACATGCTTCCTGTACTTTCCCAGCGTCGAAAAAAAGAGTGACTAACTATAGGCTCTGCAAGACCTCTCCTTCTTCATGGCGTAGAAAAAATTGTCTTTGTCTATCCTCTAGTCAAAATATTCCGGGGGCTAGGGAGTGGCCCGTGGGCGGCATGTAAGCTAGTATGAAAGCAAAAGACCGGCAAGGAAGCGCATCGCATATTCAAGTTCGGGATTGGTAACGTTTTCGCTTCTTTCTATTCATTCACTGGGGTCTCTTCCCTGGGACTCTTTTTCGAAACATAAGGCCCCGAAGGAAAAGAAGAGTCAGCCCCGGGATTTGAATCTTGTCGGAAAGCTAGAAGGGAGTCTTTTCCTGTCTGGGATCTCTGCAGACATCCGGATTGAAAAGGAGTTGGTAGGGTGAGGTGAAAGAGTCTTGGCTGAAGAAAGCGGCGAGAGAGGGGAAAAAGGAAAGGTCTTTCAGAGCCAGCTCTCAATCCATCTACCCTTCCATGGTACCATCATCAAGCTTCTTTTAAAAGGGCCTTTACGTTGCTCTTAAGCTCAGTTCTTATAGTCAATTGGCCTTACCCGCACTTCAACTTGCTCTCCCGCCTTAACTAAATAGGCTCGCTACGTTGCCCTTATGTCGTATGCTGCTTCTTCTGCTCTCTTCTATCTTCCATATCCGGCATAGCTTCATTTGATCTACAGCAGGCTCGAGAGACCTCATGGCCTTCCGTACCTGTCTCTGATAATAGCACCGCGATAGCAAAAGGATTCTAGGTTTGAGCGTGGCTCTTCAAGACCTCGACAGCATCGGTCCTTCAGAAACGTCCTGAGATGGTATATCAGAGAAAGCTCCAGTCACTGAAATGGGTAGTTCACGAAAAAGGTTTATATAAGGCCGTCGACTTCGTTATGAAATCTACAGATAGCTCGTGGTTGCCGGGATCGTTGCAGGTGCTAAACTTAGCTTCTTCATACATTTATGCCTGCCTCCTCTAATTCAAATAGGCGCTGGGAAGCTTCCAACTAAAGATCTGACCTAAAGATAAGAGCAATTCAATCAATGAATAGCCTTCACATGAGAAGGATTTACTAAAGTTTCTACGTACTAACATAGGCCTTATTTGATAACTAACCAAGAAAAGGGCTGCGCGTCGGCCGGTATTCACGAAAGAAAGAGCTCTGGCCAGTGGGCACTCACTGGCAATCAGACCAGATAGATCCGATCTCATCCGATCCACTGCTAGACCGGAATGGAAAGATTGATCGCCTCTTTTTCCAGCCCCAACCAAGGCCTATTACCTCCGCTCTGCTCTGGGCTATGGGCCAAGGGGTCGTACCAGAAAGTACGCCCTACTCTATATATAAGGGTCACTGCCCGGATCTTCTTATCAGCTGCAGCCTAGTCGAACTATATGCCTATAATGAGAGCAAGCAGGAAAAGCCGGGGTCCCCCTTTTCCAGTACCTGCTTTATTTAGCATTTTTTCTCATCTTCCTATTACTTTTCAATCCCACTTATGCTTATGCCATGGAGCCGGATTCCTCATCCGGCTGGAGTGGCGAATGGATTGAAAAATGGTTCAATCAGGAAAGTACCCCAACCGGGGAGCAAGAGTCAACTTATCACCGCCCCCTACAAATCTTGAAAGATACAGAGACATTCTTCAAACCCACGACAAACTTGCGGATTTAATACGCAAGATTTGCGCCAAGAAGCACACCCGTGTTCCAGGTGGATTCCAAGCTGAACGGCTTGTAGAAATGTTAGAGGAACGGCGTGAAATTAAAAAAAATTCAAGAAAGCCTTCGCGCTCTAGGCGCGCAAAGTAGCTACTATAAAAAAATAATGGATGATTTTGACACACTCCGGGAGTTTGGAGGAAAAGAAGAACAACTCCGCAAGGAATGGCAAGGAAGAGGATAGAAGGAGGATATCTAAACAATTGAACTAGTTGTAGTCTTCTTGATCTATCAAGTCAAGAGGGTGAGGCTCCTATCAATGGTAGGAGGAAAGGGGAGTGGGTAAGAGGGCCCCTTTCAACTTTTCCGTGGTCGACTGACTAGTATTAGGTAACGAAACTCTGATGAGAAAGACGTTTTCGTCAATGCCTAAAGGTGCTTTTTTTACGTACTTTTCATGTCCCCTCAAGGGTAGGAATAGGGATGTTTTTAGTTTAGTACAGATCTTTTAAGCGAACCACTATGTTGAGTGAGTAAGGGGTGCGAAGCACGAAGCATGACATTTTCTTTGGACGACTCATCGAAGCTATGAAAGCCCAGGCCGCGTCGTGTGACGGACATTTCGTAGAGCTCTCTTCCCAATTCTCAATGACACGAATTCTTGCTAATCCATAGAACTGCTTGAACCACACCATCAAGAAAGCAGGCAAGGCAGCTAAGCGACACTTTCCGTAAAGCGCAAAGCAGCTAAACCGGTCTTCAAGCCAGCTCACAAGGAAGCAAGCAAGGCAGTCAATGGGGTTGATTGGGAGCTCGGTAGCTAAGGAAGTGGGTCAAAGCAGGCTGGAGAAAGCGAACGTTACGATCCTATTGACCTTTCCTAAATTTTGGATGGGCAGACGGTCTTTGAATTTGAAAGGGGCGTAATTGATTAAGAAAAGAAAGATCGTAGCCTGTTTACTATAGCCTCCGTAGCTCCACTAGAAGAGAAGCGAGGCAGCCCCTTTTTATCTCGATCTGCATAACTTCTTCATCTGGTAAGTCTGTTGCCAGAGGTGAATCATCGGGGATAGGATGTGCTGCGAGGAAGTCAGCCAAGATGGTTCCATAGATGGGTACAGAATATCATCCATCCAAAGTTAGGTACCTGAGACAGATGTCGAGAGCCATCACATAAGGAAGAGATTGATAAATAAGCTTCGAGGGCACTCCGGCGCTTCCTCAAGTCGGGTATCCGTATCGGTGGCTGTTGGCAATTTCGTTAATGGAGGAAAGACTTAATAGGAACCCCCTGCCGACGTCAATCCGATACCTTTTTTCTCGTTTTTTCATTGATTTGCTTGCTTTATTTCCACTATTAACATGGAAGGGAAAAGGTACCACTGAACACAAACTTAATCTCTCTTTTTTAGCTGAAAAAAATTTTTGAAAGGGGATGTTTAAAGAAGAGTTTTCTATTCCAGGTTTTTCGAGTTAGGTTCCAGTATTGCATATGGTTTATAGAATGTTAGTAGTTAAGGCTTTGTTAATAAGTTTCTTTCTTTGCGCCTTTAAACCTGAAGGGGCATTTGAGTTGAGTTACTAATAAGGTATCTTAGGAGCAATGCTGTGTAGAGAGATAATAGCAGTCTAGGGAGGGTCTATAAAGAGAATAGCTTGAGAGTGAGATCAGAGTAGGACCTGTTAGAATCATACCGAAGCCATACCCGAACTCACCTCCCATCACCCCTTGAAAATAGGGCTTCCAACCCCTGGTTAAGGACCTTAGTCTAGCTTTCCTGTTTACTTGCTTTCCATTCATCCATCTCCTCCTGGAAGGACAGAATGGTAGGGGAGGCGAGAATCACCGGTAAGGGTTGGCCCGGAGCTCTGCGGTTGATCCGTTGGGTAGGAATAAGAGTCATTAATGGCTTTCGAGATGAGGCTCTGCAAGACCTGGGTAATGCGCCCAAGAAACTGTGCATGTGTCACTGTTCCGGTCGTTGGGAACGGTCATGGTGTAGCCCGTGCAGAAGGTGAGTGAGATGTATCCCGACAAGGTGAAAGCCATTCAGGAGATGCCGATCCCACGAACTAACTGAGAAAGAAGTTCACGGATTACGAGAACAGATATTCAGCACTAGAACGGACGTGCTGCGCATTCGCTTGGGCTGCTCTGGCAGTACATGCTTTATCACACAACTTGGCTCATCGCTCGCATGGGCGCACTGAAATGAAATACATATTTGAGAAAGCCTTTTTTTTCTTTATTCATAGGTGACGGAGTTTCAAGCAGCTTTACCGGACGAGGGCTAGGCGCTTTCTAAGCAACTCCCCCACCCCCGATCAAGGGACAAGAACGATCGATCAAAACCCCGGGAATAGTTGAAAAAGAGAAAAAGTACAAGATCCGAGGTTGAAGGATCCAAGTCCCAAGGCACGGGAGGAGTGCATTTCCGAAGAACCGATGGCATTGAAGATGACGTAGCTTAACGTCAATGGAAGAATTAGCTCAAGCCATTCAAAGCACTGGGCCGTGTGTAGTTCGGAGAGGAAGCGGATCCATAATCGAAGCTAGAGCCAAGAGGCTGGTACGGTACTCCAAGATGGAAGGGCCTCTCTTCCAGAATCACTATAGGAGGGACGTAAGTATCCAATCTCTCGCTGACTCAAGTTGCAGCCCCAGGTACCGGAATTCTCTCTTTGAACGTATCCTATATACCCGCATGAGATCAGTGGTGCAAGACCCTAGGTCCTAAGTAAGGGCTACCTAACTGGATCGTCGAGCTATAGATTGGGTCGTTATGGGCTAGACTATCCACTACTATCTACTATATGAAATATAGTCTATATGAAAGAAGTTCTGCTCTAACCTCCCCTTAGCTAGTATAAGCACACGTGCCCTCCCGATCTTTCCTTCAATAGAGGTGTCCCGGTCTAGCCCGGCTTCAAACTTGGCTAAGCCTTCACATAAGCGGGACTGCTTGCATGTCCATCATTAGATTTGCGGGGTAGTGGATTTTTTAGAAAGACCTTAACAGTCGAGCTCTTTCTTTCCGGAGCATGAGCGGAACGGAACGGTATCAAGTCTATTAGTCGGAGAGGTCGTACCGTCGAGCGAGTTGGGGAGCTCGACTAAAGCCGACCTGAGGGAGGCCTACAACCGTCGGTCTAGAAAGCTAGTAACTCGGGGACTAGGAAGGGAAGCTCTTCTTGTCCTACCGGTCGGGTTGCTGGACTGGTTGTTAGCGGAGAAGCCCTGGGAGAAAGACAGCTGAGCATTGGCGGTCGACGAATTCGTCTATCAGGTCTTGCAGAGCCTTAGCCTAAAGGCCCGTTAAAGCTCTATGGTGCAGTGTGACCGGAGCGGTTGTAGAGTTTATAAATGGGATTTGACTTCTGACTTGCTTTTCTTGTTCCTACCTTATTACCCGCTTAAGGCGCTCGTGGCTTGTGCTAATGCGACTCGGGAATGAGCAATGACTTGAGTTTAGTTCTGGAGTTCGAAGGGGGTGGCTTGAGTGCGTGGTCAAAAAATCTCACTTTCCATACTACGGTTACGGTATGGATAGCTAACTTGAGTGACACAGGTTTTTCCAACCTTGCCGGAATTGGATAGAAGTAGGGCTCTTTAAAGAGCTCCTTCGGCAGCGCCGTACGTGATATTCATTCTTATCTTTATTTCTTTGTATTCGTTATCTGGATCTGGTTCTTCAAGACCTACCCGAAGTAAAGGAACTTAAAATACATTACTATATAGAATACCAAGTCAAAGGGATTCTAACTATTGGACTCAAGGTGCCAAGCCAACAAGGAGACGAAGGAAACCCGGATGCACGGTTACCTAGCGAATAGGAACGAACTAACCCGACTGAAAAGATGCAGGTTCCCATCCAAAAGCAACAAGAGGATACAGGCAGGAAAGACTAGCGCCGAAGGATATGTTTTGAAGAAGGGCAGGCAAAAGTCTTGAAGAAAGGACTTTGTTACCTCACTCTTCGAGAGCCGGTTAGAGGCTAAGAAAGTCGGTAATGATTCTCTTTCACTAGCAAGAATTCAGGGAAGCTTTAGCTTGATGAAGCTGGCTGGCTTGAAATTGAAAGAAAGGTCGCTTCAAGAAGCTATGCCGGGAAACTGTGAAGAAGAAGACTACGAAGAAGGAAGCCGATGCCTAGGCCGAGGCTGGTGCCTAATTCTATGCTTGAAGCCTAAGCTAGAGCTGGAGCTGAAGCCTAATTCTAAGTTTCATCTCAAGCTGAAGTTAGGGCTGGAGCCTGAGTTGGTGTTGATGTCCTAGAGTAGCGAAACTACAAGTGAAGGGGCGCTATCCGGAACCCGGGGACAATCTGCTTCGATTGGGCCTTGCAGGCAGACAGGCTAACTTGTGGAGACGAAATGGAATCCTATAAGAATGTCGAGTCCCGAGGCTCTGCAAGACCTTGCCATCTTTACGCCTTACATGCGGCATAAGTATAAGTAGAGGTCACAAGATGATCTAAAGTCCAGAAAAACCAAACCAGGAAGCGCAGGCAATGGAGGACCTTTGGGCTACCTCTGAGGGCGATTGGATTAAGATACAGAAGAAGGGGAAGGGGAAATTCTAGATAACAGAGTTTCCGATCTGCCTGTCTCTTCATAAGAGCCATCGAGGTTTTTGAATATTAGTCTTGCTGTCCGCTCTGAGCCTGAGAGGATTTCTGATCGTCTAGAGTGTTAGCAATGCTCCTCAGCTCTTCGATAGTCTTCCATCATTTTCGGACACCAGCCTGAACTGAAAGGGCTAGTGACTGAGTGAGATTCTGACATCGCAGAGATGAACGGACTCTATTCCCGTCCCGGGCTGCTCCCAATCCACCGGTTCTTCCACAGTTTCTCCCTTTTCTTTCTGATGAGCGGCGATTGTTCGAACTGAGAGAGACCTTGCGTATTTCTTTCCTCGGTCGAAACCGGACTTAGATTCATTCGACCGGCTAAAGCCGTTCCGGAATGTCGAAACTGCTTTACTAGGAGAGGGGGGGATCGGATTCGCTTTCGTATTAACGAAATACGAGGATCTACCAAAAAAGCCTCTTCTTCTATCTGAAAGAACACAGGACCGCTATTTAAATGAGATACAAACAAATGGGACGCGGAACAGCACTCCATATCGGCAGGTAATGCATGCCATTAGTAAGCATGACATAGTCTTGTTCTGACCATTTCTTTCGAGCGAAATTGAACTAAGAGGGGGCCCGCCTTAAAGAGATTGAATCTCGTGTCAGAGAGGGAGAGTCGCTAGTTCTTCTTTCTCTTGTTGGCAGTTCAGTTAGCTCGAAAGGATCCCACACTCGGCTCAATGCGATAAAGCAATTGCTCTGACTTCCCGGAATAATGAGAAGACGGCGTGAAAAGAGACTGATTTTGCTAACTGCTTTGTAAAGTCACCCTTTGCAGCAGACTCCCTTCAGGATATCTATTGGCCTCGCATTAGGGCAGTTAGGCGAGGTTCCGATTGAAGCGTTCAGCTCCCTGTGCTAAGATACTGCTTCCTCGGGCTCTATGAAGATGTTCCCATGGGCTAAAGACTTCAATCTTTCATCAATGTCGACACTGATGAAATGTTTGAAAACGAAAACATAGACAGCGGAAGAAGTCACTCTCAATCCGATGACGCAAGAAATGCTATACCGATAAAGTCAAGCGAGAGAGATCGGCAAGCACTAGCCCTTATATACGTGTGTGAAGAAGGTATCTCAGTTAAGCCATATAGTGCTCCTGGAACAAGGAGACCTCGTTAGTAGGTGCCATCCCTCGATCGATGAAACACCCGGTCGTCTAGGCTAGTCTTTACCGTTTTTAGAGTCATTTTGCTTTGTCGCAGCCATGCTGGACATCTGGGTTGGAGACCCAATATCCTTAAAAGCCTTAAAGCATTAAAGAAAGCGGAAAGGGGAGCTCAATTAACATCGATCCTTATGCCTCCGGTAATCAAAACAATTAGTCCAATCTAGCTGCAAAAGTCTTCACCTGGTTGTTCTTACTACTCTGGTTGAGCTAACCGAAACCTGTCCTCTTAGCTTCCTGCTTTGACCGTTATGGGATCTTGGGTGATGACGTTGTTATTGCTGACCGTGAGGTCGCAGAATTGTACGAACCGGGGGTGAAGATTGATTATCAAAAGAGTCTGATCTCTGATTCTGGTGGGGCGCAAAACGATTCAGAATCCGCAATATGACTAAGGACATAAGTCCGGTGTCCGCTAGAGCGGTTTCTAACTTCTTCAACCCTGGTTGCACTGTGTTTGAAGTATAACGTCAAACGCTTTGAAACCATAGTACGGATAGCTGTAGTAGGAAAAAAGAACTCACTGGGCTAGGCTGCTGATCTTCTGGAGTAGCCTGACCCTGGGAAAGAGACTGTAATCGCCGCCGAGAAGAAAGATGCTGTGCCGGGTGACTGGAATCCTCTGAGGTCAGCTGAACAGGCTGACAATCGGCAGAAAATGCATAAGGGAGTCAAATAACCAATAGAAAGAAGGAAAGCGAGCGGAGAAAGCGAAGGCAAAGGCTCTCACCCCTCATAGGAGAGAACGCAGGACGTAGGAGTTCAGCAAGGAGCCAGGGAAAGCCACCCGTACTAATCAGCAAAGCTTTACGCAAGAAAAGAAGACAAAGAAATTAGGTAGATAAAGTCAAAGTTCAGTTAGTGATCAAGCCTGTCCTTGACTACGCCTCGGAAAAGAGAGTGGATTCATGTAGAAAAGAAGAAAAGGACGGAGCAAGCTAACTTAATAGATAGGGTTCGAGGTTCAGGAGAACGTAACATGTGGAGCCCGAGCCCTGCCAACGAAAAGCACCAGAGGAGAGAGGGGTCTGTACTAGAATGCCATAGGAGAGGGCGATAGGAGAGCTAAGACAGAAAGGGAAAAGAAGCATAGGATGCAGCTACCTGACCACAGT
Source organism: Orobanche coerulescens (assembly GCA_033398695.1). Taxonomy (NCBI): domain Eukaryota; kingdom Viridiplantae; phylum Streptophyta; class Magnoliopsida; order Lamiales; family Orobanchaceae; genus Orobanche; species Orobanche coerulescens. Next base: position 570,441 of record JAWKAU010000028.1, read on the forward strand.
AGAAAGAAGGAAGAGTCAGTTATGTGCCCTTTCGCCCGGTAAGATGAGTTTACCGCTGTTCCATATAGATTACTCTTTAAGTAAGGTCTTGATTTGACAGGAGGTTGACTGGGCGACTATTTATGATTCCCTCCGGTAAGAACAATGAACACGGATCTACCAGCATTTGCAAGACAAGAAGTGAAAATCTCAGTGTTTGGTCTTCACAACGAATCAGTTGTCCCCCCGGAGAGATTTTTGTAGAAAAGAAAGGTGTATGTCATGGGCCCTATTCTCTATTTGCCAGGCGAAGGTAAGTCTCTTTCATCTGTTTATTCTTTTTTTACATTGAACAGAGATTTTACCGACTCGCACACGGGCAGCGCTCCCGAAGCGAGAAAGGGGATTGGCTCACCGGCAGCGGGCGCTGCGTCAACAAGGCCCTTGGGCTACTTAGATCTGATAGAAAAAGAGCTTGAAGCGCCATCCCTTTATTAGAAGAAGTCGTAAAGAGAGGGGACATGCTACAACCTTAGTCGTACTACTAGTTCAGGATCTAAGCTAAGCCTTGAAGAACTTGCGCTACTTCTTTGCTTTTCCTTTCGTCAATCACCAACATAGAAAGATCTTCTCGTGGGGGGCGCCATCAGTACTCCCTCTTCTAAATAACTAGGTCTCCTAAGACGGCTTAGTACGCGATTTAGCAACCCCCACACCACTCTTCACAGCTACGCGCCTTGTTTTGTTGGTCATATTGGACTCAGTAAAAAGGGAAAGATATGGGGGCCCAAAAAACAGAGTGAGAACTAGAACAGGCTCCGAAGGAGCTTTCACTATTTGAAAAAAGAGATGAATAGGCGGAGCTGAACAAGGACCTTCCTTCCTGTAGTTAAGGAAGCTGCTGATATAGAATAAGTTTAGGCAATTATAACATCTACTACACCGCCTCCCGATAAAGCAATTGTAGAAGCTCCATCTCCAATTAATGTAGCAGCAACATCCCCCTCGGGTGACTGAACTACCAGAATTCCTTACAACTCGTGCCCCATAGCCTTTCTCTTTGGCTAGAATAGCTCTCAACATCTTTCCAGTGTCTCATATCCGGATTGTCTGCTCTTCCAATCAATCTCCGAATCGCTTCCCTTGAGGCGGGAACTCAGAGAATGGGTGGGATTGTTCCTCAATCCTAGACTGACCTTGAGCGCTGCCTATCAACACTGGCCCTAGCCTTGCCTAAGACTCCTCTTTTCCTTTGCTTTGGGGGTTCCAATGGTAGCAGGATCCGAAGGAGACTACGCTTTGAGCCAGTTATTCATTCTTTAATAATGCCGGGTAAGATGCTAAGAGAGGAATCACTGCTTATCCATCGGGTGTGACTGAACTAACTTCCCAGAACCCAGAGAGAGCATAGCCAACAACTGATTCCGACTCCGACATGTGAGACGGGAGCCATCCAGCTACATATTCTTAACAGTCAATTTAACCTCTTCAGACTCCTCCATAGTATCAACATACCGAAAATCTTTGATTTTATAGATCATACCTTGATTAACTACCAAAAACAATCAACACTACACGTGTCACAAGGTTTACACACTATGATATATTGACAGGCCATGAATCCGGTGGGCACCAAAGACCTTCAACTTAACTGTTTATACCTCTTCGAATTACAGGGCTTAGGACACTAACAGTGCTACTGCTTATTTCTTAAAATAGAGTATGCAAAGCTGGCTCCACCCATCTATGTACTGACCATACTCAACAATGTAGCTTATATGGTATTAGGTGCACTAGAGCTGGCATGATCGCTTCTATATCTTCCATCTCCTAGACTACTACTACTATAAAAAAGGGGGCAAGCAAATCCGCGCAAAAATGAGCATCTCCATTTCTAAGCAACCAAACTCCTGCTGTCATGGTTCTAAGGGTCTCTGGTTGGAGCACGTCTTTATGTCTTTTTCGGTATGCTATTTCAAAGTTTAAAGCTCCAAAAGGTCATAGCGTGGTATGCCACTCGGCGACCAACAGAGCTTTAATTAGCCTTTTTTCTTCTTTCTGTTTACGGAGGGGGTCCCTTATCTTGGTTCTTTCCCCATTTTGCATGCAATTCGTGCCGGTTCATTCTTTGATATAGACCTGGAAAATGGATAGGTCTTCTTGGAATTCCCCTTTCTTTTATTGAGCTGGGTACTATAAAAGCGGTTCCCCATGAGCGGGCCAGAATCATTAGTTTATGCGCGATCATCAACATATATATTCGTTTTTTGTTGGTTGGTAATTTTGCTGAGGAAAGCAAGGGAAGTGGCTTGTGCAGCTTCACAGTGAGTGCTAAGTAACCCTTTCGTCAAATGGGAACATTGCTTCTATCACGCTGCGGCTCGGCCTTTCAAGTCTTCAAGTATAGATATAAGAAAAGATGAAATCATGAATTCAATATACATCTTTCTTTGTCTTCGGAAGGTCTTGAAGAGCCTAAAGAGAGTAACAGAGGGGTAAGTGAAGGTAGATCGATCAACTGGTACCTCAGAATCCGATTATGTTGTTCAAATTTCGGTATTTGCGATCAGGAAGAAAGCTTTCTATGGAATGTGATATACGCATAATAGCCCTAGGTGAGTATAGAGGTCCGCATGTGAGACAAATAGTAGAGGTGGCTCGGATTGGGTGCTTATTCCTTACCTGATTTAGCTGGTGTGAAGCATGCCAGGTACACGATCGAAAATAAGGACGATACCACTGCAACTGCAAGAGAAAGGAATTTCCCCGACTAGTCAAAGGTTTTCAACAGGATTCAATCTTTAAAATAATAGTTTCACCGCTAATAAAGCATTTCAGTCCCTCCCCGCGTTCAGTCTTCCAGTTCGGCCTTACTTTGAACCCATTGATCTAAATCCAGATACGAATAGAAATAAATAACCATCTCGATCAGCCACTATAGAAGGATCTTCAATTGGCTCCGGGTAGTGCCTTTCCAACTGGTTATATGCATATGAATCTGGAACCGGGATGCCGGTGTTCTTGGTACCGCTGGAAAAATGGAATCTAGTCCCGTAGCTGCCTTCACCTCTGACTTAGCCCTTTGACTATGCCTCTTTAACATGCAGATCCATCGATTACTAAGCTTTCCTTTCCCACCCAAGGGGCTTTCCATTCTGAGGCAGTATGGAAGGCAGTTGCTTTTTCTTTCTTTTTTGAATATGCTTTCTCCTAATATGTCTAAAGAGTTGAAAGGAAAGAAGCGGGCTATGATGAACTGAATCCTCATTCAAGACATCCACAGGGAACTAGTTGTATCTGCATCTTTGATGCAGTCATCGATCCAGGCCTTGAGGGCCGAGCGAAGCCCTTTTATTTTACCACTTCGTCTAGACCTTCCTTTTTGGATTAGTCTCTCCTGGAATCAAAGAATTAGTCTTCTTGCATAGAGTTCAGGTCAGCTAACCAGGCTCAATCGGATCATAGTCAGGTCAGTACCTGAGGACGAGCCGAGAAAAGAGAGAGTCTACGGGCGGGCAGTGGGAGATGATGCAGACGAGTTTACGAGTGTAACATTGAGTTTAGTACGTTGGCGTTAACAGTAAATGAAATTTGGATCGAATTAGGACCTAAAGGGGGCGGAGTTCCGTGTTCAAGAAAGAAAAGTCTTAGTTAGAGCGTCTTTGACTCTTGGTTTTTGGGCTTTGCCCTCTCTCCAAATCAAAAAGAACTGACTTTTAAACTGAATGAGTTGTATAGTTATATAGTGAAAAAGGAGCAGAAGATCCAATCTAAACCAGAATGGGGTTTAGCTCTGAATCTCAATCTTCTGGCCGGGACGATCGACCTCAACCCGATTACCCTACCCGACGCCTCAACATAGAATGCTCCTTTCGCGTCGATACGATATGCTTGGACCCCCTGGGCTGTAGAGGATTTGCCAAACAAAGTCATATGATAAAAAAGACTGAAAAAGAAGGGTGCTTTGCCTGCCGGTGGCATCGCTACTAGAACTACTTTTTTCATGTTCATCTAGTTGGGAAAACCTCTTTCATTTCAACAGAGATCGTCAACGAACTCACTTTCCGTATCTCAGCGCGATCGACTTTGCCCCTTTCTTTTCAAGATAAGAAAAAGACAATCATCTTGAAGATGAGACAACATTGAAAGCAAGCATAAAGATTTTTCAAACTATAGCTATAAAACATCTACAGAGAAATGAGACGGACATAGGAATGGGCCCTTTTCAATGAAGAATCTTCTCTTGCGCTTCTTGGCTTCGTTGGTTACAAGTTGACCTGGACCTCCAACAGGAGAGAGGATGATCATACGTTTGTCGAGCCTCGAGAGCTCTCATTCATACCTTTACCCAAGATGAACGAAAGACTTGATCAGGCAGTTGCAAATACTAGGTGGACCGCCAAGTTCCAATCTTTTCAGTGCATTAATCTTGATATGACGATAGATGGCACTTTACAGCGGACTTTGTTCGACACTATCCATCTATTTATTGTACAGGATATTCTCGGACTTTTTATTCCATCCGACTCTCCAGACTCGCGTCTATGGTGTGATTCTGTGCATGGCGAGGTCACTTCACATCTTGCCTTTGAGAAGCATCGGACAACTCTTCCGACGAGTTAAACATAGGACCTATATCGAAGGTCTTAGATTCACGAATAAGAGACCATAATGTAGCAGCAGCAGAGGAAGCCGAAATGTGAGCTCCCTCAAACACCACTCTATTTCTAATATTCCACACCAGCCAGATGCAGGAAACAAAAGCCGTCTTCCACAGCGAAGGTGCTAAAACCTAAAACTAGTCGAAATTCGGAAACTGAAACGCCCACATCTAATGCCTTTGATGGAGCATGTTACAGTGGATCTTACTCATGATCACACTCATGGTTCTCCTCCTTCCTCAGAAGAGCCGGGAAAATGTGGCTATGGTGGTTTATGATGCTCCGGATATTGCTTCTGATATAGCACCTGACATTGCTAGTGTATCGGTTGTGGGTTCTCAGATGGATTCACGTAAAGCTGAGCTTTCTCGTAATGTATCAAGGCCAAGGGCAAGGCTGCCAACCTCCAGTGCATGAATTTGTTGTGTCAAAGGATACTCCACCGGCGAGCTTTAAAGCTATGAATGTGGCTGCCCGTAAACGTTGGGCGGGTGGATATATTAAACCTCTACTCAGCCGCCTACGCGTACTATCACAAAGCCTCGGCGAAACAACTCTTTTGGTAAGTAATTATGAATGTCCTATTTTTGAATATTAGAGGCAATGGTCTTCGACTACGTCAAAGACAGCTGATTCGTCCTTCCGCATGAACAGATTCAGGGTTTCTTCGATAAGAAGGAATTGGATCAGAAGCATCGAATGCTATTGTTACAGAATAGGCTGCACATTCATGCACAGACTAAGCTGTTGGCGGAATAAGCGCTGTTGAGGGACTGATTGACCACGGTCTTACAGAATCCGCAGTTAAGATAGCCACGAGGCTCTTCAAGACCATGGCATTCATAGGCTCTTTGGCTGGTGGAAGGCTAGCTTTAGCTTAGCTGGCTAGCGGAAGAATGAATGGATTGGTTGATGCACAACCGTATTCAATCTATGATTGCTCCTCTGTGTAAGGAGGGTCTTGTTCGATTCCTTCTTTCCCGCTTTCAAGCTGAAGGAAGTAAATCTTTCGTAGTCCCGGTTGATCAAACTGGATTTAGAATATATATATAAATAACACCGGCCGGCTGCTTTTTCTTTATGCAAAAAAAAGACAAAACGGGATTTTGGAAGGAAAGTTAGATATCTTTGAAAGGGGAATCGGAAAATGGAAATTCAAAGTAGTTTGACTGATTCTCAGCCGGATGTGGTTTTCTAATTCTAAGGGCCTTATTAAAATGAAAAGGACGACGCACCCTGGGACGACTGAGTGCGTTTCAGGTTGGTTTGAGGACCGTTGGTCAAAGAAAAGGTAAGGTCCTGATTCCGGGACGGAGCCGTATGACGCGAGAGTGTCACGTACGGTTTCTTTGAGAAGGGTGTGATACCACCACCTATCAGGCCCGACGAGCGGTCCACGGAGCTGCATCCTTACTCACCTGGTCTATGCACATCGCTCTCTCCAGGAGGTTGGCCGCCTATCCTAGATCTTCCCATTTCCAAGAAGATCCCCGGCTCGATCTGGTTTAGTATCAAGGTGATTCTCTTTCTGTTCCTATATATATGGGTCCGTGCAGCATTTCCACGATATCGTTATGATCAATTAATGGGACTTGGCCGGAAAGTGTTCTTGCCTCTATCATTAGCTCGGGTAGTCGTCGTTTCTGGTGTTTTAGTCACCTTTCAATGGCTCCCTTAATTATGTGCGAGGCTCTTGACTAATGGGAAGCGGGCTACTCCCCGAAAATGCCCCGCCCGTAGCTTCCTTTGTGTCGTTGGGGATTGAAAGCTAAAAGGGCGGGGGACGCCTTAGCCCTTAGAATCGAATTCGAAACCGGCGTGGCGCTGCTGGATGCTTCTGATCAATAGAACAAAAAGAGGAGTCAGCCAAAAAGAAAGATCACCAAAAGTAACGACCACCAAGATAGGCATAGTAATGAAATCTTTTGATCACCCGGGGGCTTCCGCCTTACACAAGGTCTCGACAGAGCCTGAATCACGAGTCTTATATACTGTTTTACGATCACCTCATATTGATAAAAAGTCCAGAGTGAAATGAAAATCAAGAAACTGGTCATAAAAACAGAAAGGCATGAATTGCGCAAGAAGTTCTTTCGGTTAAAACGCCGTGCGACTCGGAGGACATAAGACTTCTTGGTCAAGCCAAAAAGATTGCCGACTGGATGCTCCTACCCCCTGGCCCTTTACCTTACCTGAAGAAGAAAGAGGAGGTATGAAGCGTGGGAAAGAATGCAAGAAGTGTATGATACAACAGGTAACCTTAAGGAGTGGCGGCAAACCTCTTGATTGATCAACGTGAGTGAACTGTGCTTAGACGCTTCGTAAAACCGCACCGATCTACGAGAGGAGCTGATAGATGAGTAGGCTTCCCCCCTTCGTGGCACTAAGATTGTCATCTTCCTTTCAAGTTTATCAGCAAAACGACTTAAGGTCGGCTTTGAACCACCGTAGAGGGGAAATCATAAGCCGGGTAAAGATTTTTCTCCGAGTCAGGTTCTAACTGTGCGAGAGGTTAGCTTGCCTCCTGTCGCCTCACCAAGTGAACCGCAAAGACGATAGAGAATTGCAACGATATCACACCCTTCTGTCTGAAACGACTGCGGGTTGAGCTTACTGGCCTGGCTTTGGGAAATGGATTCTATCTAGCTTTGCTGATAGTAGTGGAGCCGCCCTGGTGGATCGATCAAGGCTTTGGTTCAAATCCAATTCTAGAGAAAGATAGATGAAATCGTTCACCAACTGAATCAACAGTCAGAGTGGGAAGACGAGTGCCATTAGCGCAAAATTGTTCAACAACTACCGCTCCTAACTTAGAAACTGAATGTCTGCTTTTCCGCCATCCCCCGTCTCCAAGGTCAAGGGCTCAGTGATCTCTAGCGGTTAGAGCCTGAGCCAAGTAGGCAGATAACGGAGCAGGGACCAATCCACCTATGGGAACCAAATAACTGGCCTCAAGAAAAGGTATCCTCTTTTCGAGTGCAATAGCCTATTTTCGCTACTCGAGTAACTGATACGCCTACTGAAGGGCTGGGTTTCATACTTCTGGAGAAGGACTTTTTTATATTTCCGCGACTTCAGATTCAGAGAGGTAGGTATGAAATTACGATACCGACAGGGGTAGGGAAATTAGGGAAGTCAGTGAGTGTAGCCAGCCAGTGTAAAATGTATTGACAGTTGGATCTTATCAAGCTAGCTTTTGAAAATGACTGTCCTTCTTCTTTCGATCCAGTTTGAGCTGCTGTCCGATATGAGTGGACTACTTTCTAATTGACTGATGCAGTAAGGTTTGCTTATTTATGAGGTCTCTCGAGCCTGCTGGAGTAAGGGGAAAAGGCTAGTCTTTTAGTTTTCTCCTTTAAGGAGGTATACCTATGTGTATATCTGAGTGAATCTAATTATCTGACTTAAGGAAGCTAGTATAGTAAGCAGGTGAGTTTGAAAACCAGTGGCAGTTAGAAAGCCGGGGAGGAAAGTCAGGAGTGAGAGTTGATAGTTCGCAAACCAAAGGCTCTGACAAGACCTCTACTCTAGTTGAAGTACAAGTTCATCAAAGCCCGTAATGAGGTAGTTTTTTTAGTTAATAGATATCCTAACCTTAGTGGTTTTTTATCCTCTTTATTGTCGCAGTCAAAAAACATTCTTTTCATCTTTTTCTTATAATGTATGTAGTGAGTCGAGTTCTGACTCCTTGACTGGTTGAATCTCTGAATTAGGCAAGGTAGTCATGAAGGTCGTGAGGCGCATTCTCGTTTTAAGAATCATCTTGCACTATTCTTTCCCGTTGATAAACAAGAAGGAGCAGAACTCTTATTCCTTTACTGCTCGCTCTGTCGGACTCTATTACTATGAAAGAAAGGGCGAGATGGAATTTTTTTATGTATAGTCGAGTAAGGGCGTATGAATCCAAGCTCTAATCTGAGTTCTACTATAAGGACAGGACAGATGGGAACTTCGGGGATCTCAAATACCTAAATTCCGGGGTCCGACTTCTATCCGCGGTATTAATTACTTAATATAGATCGGAATCCCTACCTCATACCGCAGGCACTAGTGAGGCAACATATGATCATGATCATAGGAGTAGTCTAGTTATGAGTTGAGCTCACGTATAGGATGTTTCGAGTTTGAGCGAGCTAATGCTCTTATTTCCGAGCTTTAGTAGCTAAAGTGGTAGCGAGTCGGTAGCAGCGAACGGTAGCTATCGGGACTATCTTACAGTTGCATGCTGCATTAGCTAAAGCAAGCATAGGTCTTTGTTATAGGAGTGAATAAAAGGAAGCTCGAAGGGCAGAAGAGTAAGAGCTCCTAAACAGGTATGCCGAGGCCGTGTTGAGGGTACAAGAGGAAGAAGACCGTTATCGGGTTCTTGAGAATCGTCTCAGGGAGGCGCAGGGAAGGAATGGGAAATCGTAAAGTAGATCCTATCGTAACTAATTGTGAGAAAGAGATCCCATTATTTCACAAAGTCTCAATTCCAGTGCTCAGGAAAAGAACTTCTCTTCTATACGAGACCGGGAAGATATAGTCTCTCTAATAAACCTGTATCAATCTGGGCACTCATGAGAAAGAAATCTTCCATTTGCAAGTCATTCATCCCCAAAACCAGCTCTTCCTCCTATTGAATTAGGTGCACCTAGAACTTCACCTATGATTTGGTTCTCCCGGAGAAGGAACGACGGAGAAAAGCTTAAGCATCATCAGCAAAACCTAGAACTTCCACTAGGGCTCAAACCGTATTCTCAATAAAACCATCTCCTAGGGTGGGTTCAGTAGTTTCAACTTCGTTAGCTTCAACCAGAACAGAAACTGGGGTATGATCAGTAGAATGGGAAACTCTTTCCAACGCATCAGGTCTTGCAGAGCCTTAAGCGATTACTGTAGCCAGAAAGAACCAGAAGTTGTGCGAGATACTATCTATATCTTCTATTGAGATCTCAATACTGTGAAAGAAGGAATGGATGGAACTGTGATACCAACTCGTCACTCCTATCTTCTCGTCGGAATTCCTAGGACCACTGATTCTATTATCTTCAATGAATAGCCTTGGACCGAGCATAGAAAAGAAAGCAGATAAGAAAGATGGAACCTCAACAAAGAAAGCGCTTTGCCGACAACGCCAACCGCTCCAACGTTATCATCAACCACCTCGAGGCAGCCGTTTTAGATGTCCACGACGAACTCTTCTAACCACCTTCTGTTCCCAATCCTCCAATCTGAGCTAGCATCAATCTTATAGACCTCTACTCAGAGGACGAGAGACTATGCAGAAAGCTTGAGTTTGGGTGTCCCGGAAGTTTTTTCGGCAATTGAATCGCCTGGTCGCTGCTAGAGAATAGGCCGCTAGGGGTACAGATTTGCTAACTGTTCAATGTTCCAGTGTTCTGTTTGCGCGTATCAGCTGTGATTGAATCAGTAAGCGCTGCAGATCTGATCTATAAAGAAAGAAGTACCCTCATTCGATCTCAGATGGGCAAAGGAAGTCAGTTTCATTTTGACTATGCACAAATTAGTGACTCTTCTTTCTCTCGCTGGCCTGGGGGGAGAGAAGCATAAATCCTAGGCCGGTAACAAGTTTTTTCATTCTTTGCATCATGAAAGACGTCTTATTTGAATAAAGAATAAGAAAATGCCGTACACATAGTATCTGAAAGGGCTAAGACATCGTCCTTTCTCTGTCTTTTTTTCTTGAGGTCTTTCAGAGCCTCTTCATACAGAGAGGGTCCTTCCCGATCAAGCTCTCAGAGAGAGAGCTCTTGTACAAGGAAGCTACGTACACATTTGAAAACTGAAAGCGACCAAGAAAACTCCTGTGCTAAGGCAGCAATCACTTGTTCGGATTCTACATATTGATCGTTTTGAACTAAAAGAAAACTTTTTGGGGGAATATTTACTGTAGAATATCTTCACTCTCAATAGTTACATACAAGTCTATAGAACATAGAAAAGCGGGATGCCCATGAGGATGAACAAAATCCTCATTGAATTTTTTTCCAAGGGCCTGTTCCCATTCTGATTCCGTAGGTTGAGCTTTCGCATCCAACTTAGCAGAAAAAGAAAGTATTCCCGCTTAGCCGATATGGACATGACATAGACCTGAAAGCAATCTGAATTAGCTCAAGAAAAAAGAAAAAGCTAATGAATTTCTTAGGTCAAATCAAAGTCTTGAAGCTGACTGAGAAAGCTGGAATGCTAGAACTGATAGGGCTGCTGGAAGGCTAAGGTTCCGAATGGAAGGAATCGAAAGAAAGCATTGAAAGCGGCATTGACCACTTCACATTACAAGACTTGACGTAGACTGATGGATTCCTACAAGATAAAGCAGTGACCCAGACTCAGACGATCGAAAAATCCCTCTATTTTGACTAGATAGCAGATTCCATCGTCTTTTGTCCTAGCCGATGTCAGTCTAAGAGTCCTTTAAGGAAGGATCCCTATAGTTATATGACTTTTTAGAAAACCTTTTGACTTAGTTTTCCGGAAGGGTAGACAACAAATTGAGACTTTGCCGAAAAAGTACCTCAATAGATCAAAGGAAGCCTCAGCTCAGGATCACGAAAACGCCAATAATAAAGCCTCCTCGGGAAAAGCCAACTTGACCGCCGAAAGAAAGAGAATCGAAAGACAATCGCACCAAGAGGACGGACTTCTTTTTTATTGGCTGGCGACATCTGGCCACATTCTTGATTCTAAATAACGGGGATCCAATCCCAATCCATGTGATTAAACTAGCCATTAGCGGAGCTACGGTCTATAAGACTGATTCTCCTAAAGCACGTCTATCTATGCATCTCTAACAACTTCTTTTGCGATAGACTTCTTAATTCAAATCAATAGTATGCACCCATTAATCAAATAGTCAAGTATGCCTTTCTTCTCTAGAAGGCGATTTGGCCCATTTTCTCTTTCCTGGTAATAAGGCAAGGTCTCTCCCTATCCTGGATTGGTTTTTTCTGAAGGATTGGCGACTAAACCCTGCCTAAAGAGCCGAACTCTTAGCTAATTCATCTCCTAAGACCAAAGGAAAGGAAGGATTCTATTCCACCAAAGGCCTACCGATCTATCTCATAGAAAGAAGGGATTGATGGCTAAAGATCTGAGTTCGCAGGATTGACACTAAAGGTGTCTTCAAAAATAGACTAACCGCTAACACAACTAGTTTACACAGTAGATCGACTAAAGATTATATAGGTCCGGTGGTGGGTTGAAAGAAATAAGGATAGCAGGTCCACGTCTGTCTATCAAACCTCAAACTCGTAGCTCCACCCCCGCGCTGATTGATTCTAACTAGAGGTGATCTCTACCACTATATAAGCAATTTCTCGGGTTGGGTTAGGCGGAGCGGTCGGACTGCAACTCCCATGCCTTTGCTTCCAAGACTTGGAAAAAGCTTCATCTCGTGCTTTTCTAGAGCAACAAATATCAGCGACAGCAGCCCCAGCTAATGCAATAGTTGCGGCTCCTTTGAAGAGAGGGAAGTTTGAATCTTTCTTAAGGACGCTTTCAGAGTCTCAGCCCATTTTGGAGTAGCAGGAGCAGTCAAAGAAGTCAAACGAGGAGATGACAACTCTTACAGAGCCTCAAAGGCCCTTCCTGATCAGTCAGTAGTGCTTTCTTCTGGCGTGATTTTAATCTGGTCTTTCCTGGTATTCAAGTAGCTAGGAGGGGGACTTTCAATTACTTTGGAATACGCTAATCACTTTTGAGATGGAGATGAAAGAGATAAAGTTCCTCGACTCAACAGCTCCGTTCCTGATCTTACGCTGATCCGAGGGGATTTCAAGTATCTAGATACCATCGGCATCTTAAAGGAAGTGAGCCATTGGCTATGAGGCACAAACGGTCTAAGAAGAATCGCTTTTCTTCCCAGATCGGGATTCTTTGGCATATGAAGACAGACATAGCCAGCTAGTTCGGTCCTTAGGTTAGAGGTGGAGGTTATTGATGAGTGCTATAGCAAGCAGCCTACCAGACTAAGATCCGGCTAGAAAAGAGACTAGTACTGCTTACGTAATGGACCGCGCTAGACCACTTCGAATGATAGACAGACTGAAGGATAGGCAGAAGGATTAGGCCTTAGGGTGATAGACCTGCGCATCCCCATTTTCTCGCTTAAACGTAACGTAGGGAGCGGATTACGGACTAGACTAACTGCTAGCCCTGGCTGGACTGCTTACCGATTACGACTTGGAGTGCTGCGAAGGCTGCTATGTCTGTATGCTAAACTGGAAAGCGCACGATACACTCTGGGGGGCCAGTTAGACATGACGGAAGAAAGAATAGACCACCTACAAGACTTTAGGAAGACTTGGAATGATACCAGAAGAAAAAGCAAAAGCCGATCGTAATTTCTCATACGACATTGAATAGGGCACTTAGTATTTTCATTCCGGGGCTTAGAAGAAAGCTTCAACAAAGCATGGAATTCGCTTGTCCTACCTTCGAAAGTCTTGAACTAGATCGGCTAATAAGTGAAGTAAAGGTTTTGAAATACGCTCAACTGAATCAGTAGCTGGAGAAGGATCCGCTTCGACCCGATTGGATCACGGGATAACTTAGCCTAGCTTTCGCTCAGCCTCTGCCTAAACCCAGTGATCTTTCAACCGTAGCTTTTTTTCCCTTTGTATGAGAGGCTCTGAAAGACCTTCTCTTTAGCTAGTACCATTTTCTCTTTCACCGGTATGACTTACTCGATAAAAGGTATCGGTAGTCTCATCAGTCTTTCCCTTATCATCTGGATTAATCACCGTTCATCGGACTATCTCAGCATATGGGAATCCGCTAGAGAATGGATTTGACTCATAGAAAGCGATCGGTAGTTTTATGTGATGACAAGAACTAACCAAAGAAAGAAGGATGAATCCCACTTTTTGTCCGGTTTGATAGATAGAAAGAAGGCGACACCCCACAGTGCTTAGCCAAGAGTGGATCACGAGGCATTGCAGCCCGATCCCGCGAAGCCGGGCACATACGCGCTGTTTGTTAAGGTCCTTCCTCCTTTCCATGAGTCTCTCTCTATGTGACCGATGGGACTTTTCACATGGACTTGGAAGGAAGGAAGACATCAAACCCCTTTGTGTTGTCCTCGCCTTTCCGTTCATTCCACGCTACTTCCTTTCGCTTTAGACTTCTATTATATATATATGATAGGGCACTATACTTGAGTGAAAAACCCCAGTACTCTCAGTCAAAGAAAGAGGCCAGCCGGGAGAACGAGTACTTATTCCCCAAACCCTGAAGCTTAGGAAAGAGCAACTAGTTGGGGGACGAGCGGGTGAAGAGCTAAAGGGATAGCCCCATTCAAGGGTTCATTCTTCGAGCATTGATTCCATTTCCGATCTGACGACCGGTCCGGTTGAAGAAAGCAATGAGTGACCACTCTCCATTAATGGAATTGAGGCTCTGTAAGAGTTGACATTATCTGACTACAAAGACCGCAAGCAGACGGAGGAGTGAGACTATCATCATTGGTTAACCAGTCCCAAGAGAAGAAAAAGGATAAGCCTTCTTTTTAGTCGTTGATGATGATGTATGCAGGGAGAATCCAAGACCAGTAGAAGTAGACCCTGCCGTCGTGGTTGATCCGGTTCACTGAGGAGCAGGAAACCCTGAATAGGGAATTTCTTAAGAGAATCAAGATGTGGCAAAGAAGGAAATCCCCTTTTTAATGCCATCGATATAGATGAGACTACGGTGCCCAAAACCTTAGGCTTAGGACATGACTTATTCCCATAGCTATAGCTTGCTTTCTATAGATGAGCCCTTCGTTCAATGTTCCTTTGGAAGGAAGGATAAAGCGGCACATACCAACCTGCGATACAATCGAGCTTCCGGATCAAATCCATCTGATCTGGGGCTAGGCTCCTTTCCTGGCTTTGCTACCGGACTTCTAGTTGCCCCGCCTCCAGCTTATTTGAAAAGAAGCTGCATTTTTTGAATTAGCCGAGCGGGACTTCTCTCCCTTTAGACTAGGCTTGGGCCTTTTATTCTGCTGTGTCCGGCTCTTCTTTAAATAAAGTGAAAGACTCCCCGGCCCGGCTATCGATTTCGATATGGAACTGCCCGTCTATTGAGCGGAGGTTAAGCTTTGTTATGTTGTGGCGCTCTTTGTTAACCCGTCCGGTGCGCAGCTGTATGCCTGTGTAGTAGGTGGTCCCCACGCGGGGAGCTCTTGGGCTTTTTCCGCACCTAGATGACTTTTCAATTAGATATGAATCTGGACATTTGAATTCCTCGACCTGCTAGCACTAGATCTGCTTCCACCTATTACTTTGTTGCTTCTAATAGATCTATTGGGTGTTGTTCATCAGCTCGGGCAAGAGCGCTAAACTCATAGGGTAATCACCTCTACGCCCCCTACTTTGAACAAAGGGTTTCTTAGCTACAAAGCAGCGACTTTGCTGTCTAGCTCGCCTAACTCTGTATCGACTAAACGACCAACCTGGGGACTCTTTGCTCTTTGAAGGAGAAAAGTCTAGCTTCATTTATGAATGAATGATCTTCCATCTTATCTTACGCCATTTCTGGACGGATGGAGGAAGCTCCGGAGCGGCCAAAGACTCTGACTTCTTTAAGAAATAGGACTGGAGTTGCTTTCGGAGTGACTGCCTACGGCCTACGACCGGGGAGAGGGCTCCTATCTTTTCTTTCAGTCGAGAGCTCAGCTTATTCTCCGACAGCTCCCCGGTAGCTGGGAATGTCTCTTGAACTCTATCTGCCGCATCTGCCGCTTCTGGACTTTCCCTTATTGATAGATCAGAGGGTGTTGGCTATGCCTCTTTGGTTAATGCCAAAGATGGGTCTTTAGAAGAGGAACTGGAGGGGCGGTAAAGGAGGTGGTAATCAACAAGTCACACTGCTGAAGCCTCCGTGGAAGCCGCCATAACATAATAGGTACGCCTAAAGGCTTTCTAAATAGAAATATAGGTTGTGAAAACTAGCTTTTCTTTTATATGAAATAGGCAGGATCTGGTGTTGGCATGTATAGGTCTTTCAGAGCCACGCTTTACCGGTCATAGCTTCCCTTCCCCTAAGTAGAGTCAAATCCATAGTGTGATTAGTCCGTCTCCGTTCGAATCAGATGTCGACCTATCCCATCGGTATATCCAATATCTTCAGCTGCGGGAATACCTGCCAAAAGCTTCACCTCGGTAAACCTTTGGAATACAGATCGTCGAGCCGCCCCCAGGGTTCACTAAAAGAGGAGGTACTCTGCGAAAGACTATTGACTGACCTGTCGAGCTGATCCGACACCAAGTGCACCTCTGAGGACTCAATAGGAAAGAGAAAGGTGTTCCTTCAAACAAAACAAGTAGTCCGCTTTATCACCGGTCGCAGAAAGTCTTTTAAGAAAAAGGCTTCCCTACATTTTCGTGGCATCCGGATCGGGATACGGCCCTGCCCGCAACAAAGCTCCTTACCTTTCGTTCTTTTCTTTACCCGGGCTATCATTGATTTAATGCGAACGCAAAGGGCTAAAATAATGTACCAAACCAAGTGGTTCTGTAGTCGACGTGGGCTGGGAAGTCGCATCTTTGGCTATCCCCCACTACTATGGGGAAGAGGTCTTGGATTCGGCATTAGCGATCCTTCCATAAACTTCGGATTTCTTTCGCCAACAATAGCCAGGATGTGACAACCTGAGAAAGGGACCGAAATCGTATAGTCATTTCTTTATATTATATTAAGAGGGGTCCATGCTAATACTCCGCGGCCGCCAGCTGTGAATAAAGGCAATTTCATAGCACCTTACTCTAACAAGTAAGCTAGTAAACTACCCATACTCTGTTGCTAGTTGGTACGCCCCTACTATTGGCTCTTCAAGACCTCGTATAGCGACTTTGCAGTTGAACTTCTGAAGCGAACCTTAGCTACAAAGCAGTATCGGAAAAGAAAAGATCTTGAATAGTC
>JAWKAU010000028.1:591987-619487 GCA_033398695.1 Orobanche coerulescens
TTCTACGTACTATTCCTATGGATGGTACGTTTAATCAAGCTGGCCCGCTGGTTAGGTTGAAAGGGGCAAAGGAGATATTCAGCTTTGATTTATCATCAGCCACAGATAGGTGGCCTTTGGTAATCATGTTTGAATTTTTCCAGTCCCTGTTTGAGCCGCTTCGGCCGTAGTGAACAGTTGCTTAGCAATGAATACATTTCTCGTAACATGGGCAAAGATCCATTTTATATTGTCTTTTGTAACTGGTCAGCCTTTAGGTTATCTTGGCTCTTGGCCTTTATTCGCGCTATCTCACCACCATGTGGTTTGGGCTGCGGCTAATAGGGTATATCCTACTCGATCAATTTTTAGTAAAAACATACTAGAATGGAACAATTACGCAGAGTCTTCGGAGAATTAATGACATACCTTCAGCATTCACCGAATGCATCTCCCCACAACATAACTCCCATATATTTAATCGTGAAATCGAAGAACAACTAAGTTCTTTGTTTCGAAGTGCGCAGTTTCCACTCCCTCCTGCTACCAACATGGAGCAGGTGGTCCATTCTTTGACGGCGAATTCGACATCACTCCCGGATCTTTATGAAACCGCCGGCAGCCTTCTCGTTCAGGGGGCAGCGAGCCCTCATTTTGCGAGTGCCTGTACGGTTGTTGCACAGTTATGGCCCGGGGGCGGGTTCTGAGCAGGATGGGGACGACCTAGGGATTTTGATTGAAAGTTTTCCATTCCACTATATATTATATGGGAAGACCCCATTTCTTATTCTAAATCATAACAGGCATAAAGTGTACAATAAGAAAAAATAAGAACCTAAATCTGTCATCCTGGTGGAATCAGAATAGATTAGACTACTTAATAGAATGACTCCATAATATAAGAATACAAATTTCTCTTTTTCGTCTAAGATTAAACGGCCTCCCTAAATGTCAATAGGGAGCTTTTAGCTTCGTCTTCCATTTATTAGAAATCTGACTCAAATTAAGATAGACTAAAATGTACAATAAGAGAAGAATCAAAACACATAAAAAAATGGCAGCTATTTTTGAGGCGAGAGAGCGAGTGGGAGGTACGAATTATAACAATATCATTGAAGCTAAAAGCAAGTCAAGTTAGAGAAGCGTCCACTCTTCACCCTAAGCTCTTCTCTTAGTTCCATCCATACACAAGCATCCCCCTCTCTCCAGTGTTTTCTGTCTCTCATCCCGCCTATCTGGATTAGTATGCCAGGCTTCCCCATACATTAAGACAGACATATGGTTCAGCCGTCGAGTCATGATGGTTGCATCTCCGCGGGAACAGAAAGATACATAAAGTTCGGATAGTCGGAGAATGCCTATCACCCATTCCGAACCCCTTGTACTACGCCAACCCTTGAGTCAATTCTACCTTCTGACCTGGCAGAGTTAAAAGAACGTCTCATCTAGAAACCCGGACAGTTCTCCTTGATACAAGATATCGGCCAAAAGGGGAGTTCGCGGCTTTGTATGAGCATGCAGATCATATCCAAATTTAGGTCGAAAAGCGGCAACAACCAAAACGACCAAGAAGAAAAGTCGATCGACCACTGACTGGAACTAGATAGCCATAAATAGGCATGCAGGCAGGCCTCTAGTTTTTCCTCTTATGCCATGGCAGTTGACTCACTTTGGACGAAAGACAGATCTCATATAGATATGTGATATGCCCGATAAAACCATCGAACACGAGGACCACCCGATCTATCGAGAACTACCAACCATGAGAAAGTATGAGTCCGCGGTTTCCTTGACATGCTTGAACAACCCGGCCTTTGGGCCAACCGAGCTAGGACCCGAGCCATGTTCTAAACCAAAGAGATCGCTTTTGCCTGTATATTATATATGGCGTAGCTGGTTTATTCTTCCTCTGCTAAGGAATCAAGCATCCAATCCGATAAGAGCATCAAATACGAATCACGTCCGAGACGGGGTAAAGAAAGCGCATAAACTCATTTCTTCGCAAATGGCACCATAGCCGCTCTATACTATCTAAAACAATTCTTTCTGGCCGGTAGGGGGAGAGTGGTCAAAAGCGACCGACCAAGAAATCATACATGCAAAAAGAGAAAGGGAATGGTTAGTGAATCCGAACATGAGTGGGATCGAGGAAGATAGGGCGTCTGGCTTCGAGGTTATGCAGCTAGAATTGGAGTAGCTACAAACTTGACTGCAGAACTCTGGGCTTGGGCTGTCCGTACTGGTCTCCGGGGCTCGACGAAAAGGGATAATCTAAGATTTTTGCTCGCAATAAAGTTAGCGTCCTCGTTGAAAGGAGTCTAAAGCCAGATAAGATCATTCCCTAAAGGACTAGTCCTTCTATCTGACTTCTTCTACCCAGAAAAGGCATTGAAGGGTGCTTCTATCTTTCTGCCACTTCGTCTTGTACCTGTCCTTTTGGGACAGCCTCTCACTTCACTCCTCTCCTTTAGTAGAGCCCTCTCTCGCTGCTACTGAGCTAGATGCTGAGCTACCTCATTCTCTCCCTGTTGAGGTTGGATTCCGGTTGTCAATCAGTTTAGCCCCTGGCCTTTCTTCTGCTTCTTCTGTGGATTCCCGGTTGATTCTCTGGTATCTGGTCTTGCAGCTTCTCTTGCTGCTCTTCTCTTTTCCACTCAGAAGCTGGAAATTCGCTTAGCTGGGGAGGGGAAACAAAGAAGAAGGTAGGACGCTAACCTTGCTTTCCGTAATGGTAAGAGTGGCAATGTGCCCCTTCCTTGTTGGGTTACACCCTTCCTTTGTCAACACACCTATCAAATAGGGTAGGGAAGGTTAGCAACTGTTCTCCTGAAGGTCTTCTACTCCGGTTGTTTGAAAGGTACCTTGTAAACGACGTAGCTACAGTACCTTACTTGAGTAACTAACGATTAGTACCTTCTTGATTCAAGACTTCACGGAGTCAGAGAAATCAATGCAAGGCTGTTTAAGAGGGTCACCAGACCGATTGCATACCGGACTCGGATATCCCATGTAGCGGATCAACTATTGATTGGAATCCCTAGCAGCTGTTTGAAGAGCTACAGTTGGACCATCGAACTACAGAAACTACTCAATTAAATCCCATCGAGTCATTTAGCTTAGCCGGTGAAAGATCATAAGATAAGTCAAAGGTTATTCCCTTCCGGGTTCAGCCTAGGTGCGCAAGCTCTAAACAATTAAAGATGGGCTATAAGATAAGGCCTCAATTCCTCGTTTTAACGCGGGTTGCCTATCTGAGGTCATATCCGTCATTAGGGGGTCGGAAAGTGGCCTTTTTCTATACAAAGATTGGCCTTGTAGCGATTCCCAAGTAGAATTCTATAATCAAAGAAGTAAAGTCCATACCTTAGAACAAGCTAAACGGGGACTTATGAAAAAAGAAAAGGGACGTGGAAATTGATCTGTTAATAAATGTAGCTAAGCTAAGCCGGATTCCCGATATTGAATAGGTTGAATAGGAAGGAAGCAGCATACGCCCTAAAGGGAAACGTAGCGAACTTAGGCAAGTGAGCGAGTGGTAGAGCAGTGGTTCGCGCCGGAAGGGTTCTTCTCTTTCTTTTATTGAACTTGTCCAATATATTATACGAGTACCACTGGTTCAATTGGAATAGTTGTCAAATGTGAAATAGAAAGAGAGAGTTCTACATGACTTAAGAAGTAGTAGACTCGATCTCGAGTGACGAAGTGATGGAAAAACGCTAGCCTGAAGTACGAAATCCTAGATCAGGTTGAAAGATTACCAGAATTGGAAGGGTTCCCAAGGGCTTCTCCCTCATTGGCGAATGCTCCGGCTTCAGAATCTATGTCGTCAAGTGCCCTATGTGAAATGCTATGACTCTATCCAACCGCACGCACGGATGCATTCAAGGAGCAAGAAGATCTATATTAGGCTATAATATAAAAGCCAAGATTAAATCTATAACCAGAAGAGAGCGCTTTAAGCCCAGTTCTACTTTTGAAGTCTAATCACCCGTCCCCCTTTCTTATGAACTTCGCGAATGACACGGGCGAGCCTCTCCAAAGACAGAAATAGGCCTAGCAAGTCTTAAGTATAGTGTGGGGCCTAGTGATCTAGTGAAAGATTCAGATACCCTATCCAAAGATAAAGATATAACGAGCCTAGACAAAGAAAGGAAATCAAACAATCTACGAGTCTCGGCTCTATGCTGCCATTCGTGACGGCCTGGCAGTCAGCTGTCCTGTCCTTGCTTCAGTCATGAAAAGCTTCTCTCACATACAGTCGAGCCCTTCCTTGATTGAAAGTTCCGCTCCAGAATTGACAAGTTACATGCTTTCTTTAGGAAGTAACCTATCTTGCCGAGGCTTGCTTTAAAGAACTTCATTCCTGGAAGGATAAATGCAGCTGTGTTGGATCCCCGGTAAATAATATGTAAAGGCTCTGAAAGACCTGTGTCGGATGGAAGGACAGTCGGAATGCCAACAAATCTTTGATAGCCGAATTGGCTTGATTGCCTATGCTTCCTTCCTTACCTTTCATGGGGCCCCTATGTCTTTGTGAAGCATTTTCGATCATTTATTTCGTAGAGGGGGGACTGCAACTATGGTGCCCCATTGCCGAGTGGCTAAAAGGGCGATTCTAGCTTGGCGATTTGCCTTTCCCTTTCCAGCGGCCTAATCCCTTTAATCGATGTGGTCGAAATCGTTTAAGGCGCATTTGTTTTTGCCCGATTAAGGTGAAAGCGAGGGGGGCATGCCAAACTTTGTTTTGTGCTTACTTGATCAGCATGCCCCAAAACAAGTCATTTCATTCCTTCCTTACCGCATTCACGAAATTCATCCGACCAGGAGAAAAGCGAAAAGGGACAGCCTTAGTGCTCTACCTCGAACACAAAAGGCACTCTCTTACCTATGGCATAGCTTCCTAACTCTTAGACTTCAGACTTTTCCCACTTTAACACCGTACTCTACGAAGAAGTTTCTCCCTCGGGCAAGAGTGAATTGATTCACTCAAGGAATAAACTGACCTTTAAGCCTTTCGTCTTTCCGCCCAGCCGCCTGGAGAATCCTCATTCGAACCCTGAAAAGGAAGAGTTTGCCAATGGACAATTGCCTTGGAAGCGAAATACGAGCAGCCATCGGAAAGTGCTACTTCGGGCAAAAGGTTATTCTTACAACTGGACAATATGCCTCTTTCGACTAGGAACCATCGCACCAACTCTTTTGTTTTGAAAGCCTAGGAAAAAAACGATCAATTTGCAGTTAAGAGTTCCGAGTCTAAACTCTTTGTAAGGGCAATTGGCTTCATTGCAGATAACTAAATAACTGGACTGCGAAAGAAAGGCTCTTCAAGACCTTTGCTAGAAGTCATTCCGACCCAAGCTAGCTTGCTTTCGGGGCAGGGACTGCTGCTTTGTGAGAGAATCAGTTTCATCGCCTAAGTCATAGGCCGAGAGAATCTCTTCCTATTGAACTTCTCCACTAAACTAGGCAAGCAAAGATTCCCGAGTTGGAAAGATGTATAGACCGAAAGCATGGAATGGAACAGCGCCTTCTCCACCAAGACTTCTCCGGCTACAGATATTGATTCGTATTCACTATTCCTATTCTATTGATCTTAAGGGTCAAGTATCTCGGTGAAGAATACAATAAGAGTACATATGGATGCATGCCTACGTGTACGGAAAATGGAGTAGTCTTGTTTAGGAGAAGCTAGTAGAATTCACCTCAAAATCTTTCCACTTCATAACTGGGGTTGTTCACTTTCTTAGAAGACTGATTCTTATATAGTCATGGTTGAGCTGCTTTGACCCGTTTGACTCTTTTAAGGAAAGAGAAGTTGAATGGGGCTTGAACTCCTGGAATTCGCTTAGCAACTGAGGTTGAAATCGTGGAAACAAAAGAACCATAAAGTATGGATCCGCTTCATCGGAGTTCCGGAGTGGATTAGTCATCCAATAAAGCGCTATCGGTGGAGGTATACCTATGTGTATATCTTATTTCTTCTTATTATTGTTCTTTTTCGCCCCTCCCTATTTGTAGAAGACCAAGGGGCGGCATTTCTTGTATTCAAGGTTGGATCCGAGCAATCATCGAAGGATTCCCCTTCATACCGGCTTGTAAGTGGATCGTATGGCACTCCGCTTTCTAGCAACTCCCCTTTGCGTTTATGGAGCCTTTCTTGAAGTTCTTTATAAGTCTCCACTTCTTCGCTTCGGGGAAAGCAAATCCCCGTCAGTGCTTTTTGACCAAATAGGATAGGGAGGAGTCTCATGTTGAACGAACTGGATCAAGCGCAAGGACACTACCATTAAAGTGGACTTCCGGACTACAGCCGCGTGAAGCAACAAGGAGAAAGGAAGAGAAAGAAGGAATGCCTATCTATTAATAAGGGATGAAAACAAATAAGAAAGTCGCTCCTACCCTTCTACCGATCGGGCTTTTTTTCTCCGTCAACGAGCCTTCAAAAGAAAGAATCCGGTCATACATGTCCGGGTCAACAAAGAATTCGAAAGACCTCGACTTTCTTACCTTCGAGCAAGTGCTAATAAAAGACGAGTGCTACGCTTGACAAAGACAATAGAACGTAAAGCGCTAGCCAACCTATCATTGGCCATCCATCCCTTACTTATCTTCCTCTATGTATTGAGCAGTCTCCCTCCTCGGGGTCATCGCTCTATTAAAAGCCGTAGAAAGATATGTTGGTTATTGCGCGGGGGGGGTCTGGATCCTTTAAGCATTAAACTACTTCCTTGTTTGTGGTCCCTTCTCTATCCGAGTGGGAATGACTAGTGGATTAAAGCATTGAAAGAGGTGGAGCAGGTCTTGCAGAGCCTTGGTGCCATTCCTGAGGCATCTCTTTTTTGATGGCTAAAGCTTTTCAAGCTCTTTCTTCCCTTGCGGGGGAGCTAGATCGATCGCGAGTTTTATTCATTAAAGTAAAAAAGTATGGCTAACTTTAGAACAGAATCTCTTCCCAGAAGGGTAGGGGATGGTAGATGAGCTTCCTTCCTACTCAAGGACCTCTGTCTGTCTTATAGCAAGTTATCTGTGTCTCTTTTCCTTGTCTTCTATTTTGCTTTCTTCTTTCTTTCCTATACCTAAGATGCCCAAAGGCTTCTCTTTCTGCAGAGGGTGTTCATACGTAGTTTCGTTTACTTAACTAATTGTGCGTTGGGGTTATTGGGATCCTTTAGCCAGTCCTCGCTGCCTTTTGGCAAAGCCGGGATTTGTCTTTCTTTCCATCTGGGGGCTCTGACAAGACCAGTGTCCGCGCAGATTAGCAACTGAAGATAAAGATAACATTCTAAATGAATCCTGCACCTTTACTTCCCCATTCCTGAAGCGTGTATCTGCCTGGACAAGACTAGGTCAGCTAAGCCTCGTAACTTGGCATACCGCGCTCCTTCCAATTGACGAGATCTTAACTCTCGATCTCTAGGGCTCAAACTTGGGTTCCCAGAGGTTACGGGACTACGTTCACTTGGAAAAGATCCAAACATCAGTGATTTCTAACATCACTTTCGAGATTTCTGAAGATCTTGTATGCGGAATCTCTAATTAGCTTGTTTGCTTTTCTTTACAGACAAGTAACAAAAGACGTAGAAAGTCGTCTTTCAAATAAAGTCAAACCCGGTGCATCTCAGCCTCCCGACGAGATAGCGACCTGTCTGTTCTCTAGGCTGATTACTCTCCTTCAGCTTTTAGCTAGTCTGACCCGCCTGATGGTTGAAAAAAAAGACTCGGGTCCTTTCTCCGGATCGAGGGAACTGAACCGCTATCACGTATTTTCCGCTCCCAGCCTTCAACAATAAGGGGAAGGAACCAACCTTCAAACTCCTAAGGTCCAGGGGTTAGGGTTCTGATGAGATTCGCGGGAGGAATCGTCGACCGGGGGCCAAGTTCTCGCCGGCAACACTAATTCTCCGAATCACAACGCAGCTGGCGGGACGCCGCTAATTCCTGTGCGAAAAGGTAATCTATTCTCCCTACAACTATCCGATGATATATGAGTCTCGAGCAAACTCTGTGAAAAATCCCCTATTGGCCGCACCATCTACGCCAAAGGGACGAAGCCGTTAACTCTTTCCCAACTGCATGATAATCTACCTTTGGGGGCTCTCGGCTGCTTTTCGCATCATCTCCTTGGGCAAGGGGCCTTTATGGCGAACCTGCATTTCGCGAATATGGAGGACCGTGAGAAGGTTTGGAAAGGTTCTGGTCTTTGTCTACAGGTTCCTTTCGTCTGCAACAGTGGGTTCCGGATTTTGATCCGAACAACGTAATTCACTCCTCCCACACCAACTGCTTCAATAGCAGCGCTTATACCCCCAACTGATTCAATGTCACTTGGGATCGGATCCTTCCTAAATTCATTTCCCCTCCACCTCTCATTGGCAGATTATTGCAGCAAAAAGGGTCGAAACCATTGACAACTGGCGAGCTAAAAGACAAACTCCAAAACCTGTGGGGCACGACGTTGGATTGGAAATGCGTTGGGACGTGGCTACTTCAGTGTGCAATTCAGGTCGATGGAAGATAGATCAAAGGCGTACTCGCGGTCCTCTTGGAATCTCACTCCTGGAACTTTTCGTCTTTCCCCTTGGGTACCGAATTGAAACCCGTATAAAGTCAATAACTCATTATCAGGATACGCATTTATGAACTCAGTATTGATGGTATCCAGAGGTTATCTTTAAGATAGCGAAAGCTGTAGGAACCCCCATCCTCATTGATGAGCGCTCGATGTCGGGGTCGGTGGGGCATTATGTTAGCGTTCTTGTTGAAATTGATTTTGTTAATCCTCTTCAAGAATTCGTTATGGTTGAGTGCTCGGATGTTTGCAATGTTGTCTCTATTGGATATGAGAAACTACCGGATTTTTGTAATGTTTGTAAGATTGTGGGGCACAGCACTTCGAACTGCAAGTCTTCGGGGTTGCGGTCTTCCAGTCGTCCCCACAAGGCTCTGCAAGACCTGCTGCACGGCGTCCGAGGCGGAGATTTCAGTGGCTAAGTCGAAAATGGCTGCTAGCCACAATTATCATGATTTTGTGGTCGAGGAAGCCGCCACTTCTAAAGTTTTACGCAACATGTCTTTACTTTCCTTCTATCGGCCAGCCAAGAAAGTTTAAGTTGGAGTTGAGTCCCTGGGGCAGGCTCTTGTTCCGGAAAAAGCGGAGCTAGGTGATTAGACGTAGGGATTGCTCCTTCTACGGCCATTGTAGGAAAGGGATCTGTTGAATTGTCGGCATGCCTATATTTGCTTTATTAAGACATTGTATTGACCAAACCAGCTACTGAGATAGCTCACGTAATCGAGTTTCATGCCATCATGTCTTTCTGCCCAGCTTGTCATTCCACACCCGGGTCAGACAAGAACGAGAACAAGGAGAAGTTCGGGACTCGCCACCCGGACTTCCAACAGGTGGTGACGGACTCTTGGCACCAGCCGCTCCGGTGCCATAACCCGATTATCTTGGTAATGTGTAAGCTCAAAAGGCTTCGCGCTGTGATTCGCGGCTGGAATCGTACAGGAGATATTTTTCGACGGCGGCAACGGAGAATCTCAATATCATTCAGGCCGACATTGATAATATGGGGCTTAACGAGGATAGAGCCGCCCGGGAGCTAGACGCGCAGCTTCAACTTAGCACTCTATTGAAACATCACTTGGATTTCCTTAGACAGAAAAGCAGGGGCTTAAGGATGGCGATCGTAATACGGATTTCTAGAATGCTTGGGACTCGGTTAAGGGTCATGTTTTGCCCCGAACTTGCTCAGACCACAGGCCGCTTTCTGTGCAGTATGACCTGGCTTCTTTCTCAGGTCCGTCGCCTTTTCGCTTTCACGTCATGTGGCTCAGAGACGAAGGCTTTCTTGATGCGGTCGCCAACTCTTGGAACGCGCCAGTTCACGCATCGGATGCATGGAGTCGAGTACGCGCTAAATTCAAAGGGCTGAAAATGACTTTGAAAGACTGGAATCGTAATCACTTCGGTCATGTTAACCATAAAAACTGAACTCTTAGCTCGAGTTTCTCGAAGACAGGAAGATTAGCGTGAAAGACTTTAATTCCTTGTCTCGCCTTTCTTTTTCTATTGGTTATCGGTCCCGCAACTCTCAGACCATTTGAGTTTACAGACTCTGCCGCTTAGGTGACTACGAGATAGAACATGGGTTCACCCGCTCAAAACTACAACTAGACTACCAGTAGAGGAACTGAACGGGCAAGAAGACCTACTAATAGGAGGAAAAGGTGCTATCCTAATAGGTTCCGGATCGGATCGAGCAATAAGTGAAGGAGCTTGACCAATCCCAATGAGGGAAGTAGTGAAAGAGAAGCGGAAGGGACATCTTGAACTCAGGGGGAAGGGACCTTAATGACAACAAAAGAAGTGCGTGCATTTCCCGATCAAAGAAGCCCTTGAACTCACCTCCATTCAACAAAGAAATTTCACACACCTCGGGATTGGACTCTTTCTGACAGCCCTTTTGCCAGCGTAGATGAATCTTCTATCCAGATCTGATTTCGACCCGTCTTCCAAGACACCTTCAACCAACCGTAGAGATCAGGGGTGAGATATCAAAGTCGACCTCCTTGTCAGGTCAGATAGATGACTGGCATATAGAGATGCTTAAAACATCATTCTTTGAATAACTGAAAACAGAAGCGACGAAGCAAGGAGCTTAGCGTACCGTTTTTGACTACCTTCTCTGTCATGTCTGAGTTCTAACATTCTAGGGAATCTGTGCTTTGCTTTGTCAATGTCACTTTCAATATGCTTCACACATACAAGTTTGATTGAACTGTTCACATTGGCCATCTAGAGAGATTATATAAAGCGTGCCGTTAGGGAGGAGAACTCTTGAATAGGAAAGAGGGGGAAAACGGACGATGAGATCAGTCGCAGGCCAATGAACATATCTAAATCGACATCAATAAATAGCTTTGCGTAAATAAAGATAGATGCCCCTGACTCGGGGATTAGCCCTTCCTCGTCTCTTCCCTACCTTCTTGGGTCAGCAGTTGATCTCGTTGCCTCAGACCTTTCTAGGGCGTGCCCCCTACCCTAACAGAACGACTTGCCGCTAAGCTGGGCAGAGCGCTTTCAGAAAGAGGACTGTACCGATTATAGAGTAGCATTCTTCTCCTTCACATCGTCGGTCAACTCTGGGGACAGTGGATAGAGCTCGTCCCTATTTGACTGAAGAGGGGCTCCTATGACAAGTGCAGCTTGTTGACTGCCACAGACCGGCTTTCCTCAGTCGTTGACTGTGGCGAGGCTACCTCTCTATCAAGAGAAGAAGTTTTCCCGAATCAATGAGAGAGATCAATGTGCGAATTTCCTTTCCCTCGTGGTTGAGAGAAATGCGCCTGCGGTACCACTCCAACTGGCTTGGCTGGAAGGGGCTATAAAAGGACCTGATTGAGATCACACTTCTTTTGGCCTGGAGAGGAGTCTGACGTACTTCCAACACTCAGAGAATGCTTAAGAACTGGCCAGCAAACAAAGAGATCTGATGCTCGACTGCCTAAAAGAAAGAAAGCCCGGTATGGATATTCATTCCGCTAGAGCAAAGGCGCTGTAAGCGGTGAAGGAGGCCGCTAAGGTTGAGCCTTACTCATTTTTTTGAGTCATATTCAATCACCCGGAAATATATGCATCTGCGAATAGAAGCTGTGGAGGGGCAATGGCATTTCATCAACAGATACCACTTCTTCTTCCCTGTTTGGGCATTTGGAACTGTTAGCAGTTGAGGCTCCTGGCTTTCTATGAGTGGAAATCCGATTAGCGAACCCTCTTTCGTACCTCCGCCTTTCCCTTCTAGTCATGGTCACCATTTTGTTATCACCGCTACAGACTACTTCACCAAGTGGGTTGAAGCAATACCAATAGCCTAAAGATTAAGATTGGAAAGTCGCTTTTAAGCCCAAGTGCAACCAAAGGAAATAAAATGAAAGCAGAAATGGATCTTTGTCACTGTCTGTATGCTTGTCTTCATAAAGGTTTGAGTTTTATTGTTTGTTGCCAAAGAGAAGAGTTTATTTATAGAGCAATAGTACAGAAAGCTGAGGCGCAGGCCAAGAGATCAGGCAAAAGGCAAATGAAAATCGGGGTAGAGGCTACCTCTAAATAATGGAAGTTCCTGGACTGTGAAGGTCAGCTTCAGGTCAATCCTTATTTTAATAATAGAATTATTTATTATTATACCTCAACCTTACTCAAGGGATAGAAAGGGGCGATGAGCTCAGTGGAGGGTCCTAATGAAATAGAAAGCCCTAGCTATGAGTGACTCAAATCTAGCCGTGATGCGCGGGGGCCAATATTCAAATGAAAGCAAGGTCTTTCAGAGCCTCATGGGGAAGGGATGAATACGAGCAGTCGGAAGAGCAGCTCTCTCAGAAGCAACCAATCCAAGAATTGATGGATTTGGTAGAGTGCCAGTCACAACACTAGAACCAAGTTGGGTGAGCTTGAAGGCATCGGTTGAAGCCCTTAGTTGCAAGGTCTTTGACTGTGCCCAAGAAAGGGATGTGGGACAGGCAGCTAAGCAAAAAACCAACCCCGCAGTACAAGTACAACTACAAGAGGGGGCCCTACCAGTCATAGTCTGAACTCTTCCCCATAAGAAGGCTCTTCAAGACCCGGCTCAAGCTAGTGAAAAGACCTACATAAAAGATGGAATAGAAATCCGTGGATGTAGGGTCAGCTCCAAGATGGGCTGTTCCTGGTTCCCTTGGGAACATAAAAACACTATTGCTTTAGTAGAACGCCATAAAAAGAAGGTAGCATCTTCTTGTCACGATGTAATTCCTCAATTATGATTGATCTGCAAATGAAAAGTCCTTTCTCGGGTCTCATAAATAATGGATCGACAACAATAGTCGATTACACTTAGAAAAAGTGGTAATCTATTTCCAAACGGGTTGAGCCGATCTCCGAAGAAAGGTCAATCTACCTACTATCTATCCCCGGGGCGGAGTATTCACTATTCATCTTTGACCTAGTCACGTAGGATCAGGATAAACTAAAGAGCTAGCCTGCCATGCACCCTTGCTTCACGCCAGTAATTCACTATCTTCTTCAAGACCTATTTATGATTTAAAGACGAGATCGAACCTTAAGACGTAGAGCCGTCTATCTACTTTCCCTTATGATAGAGCCAAGTCCCTATGGAGACTACCGGTCCTGTTCAGTGGGGGCTTTTTCACAGGCCCTTTCAAATCTCGAATTACTAAAAAGTACGTCCGCCCAATCACAAAAATCATCTGCCCGCCTCCTGAGCGGATTAGCGGATGGAGCATACCGGTTCATGCCATCAATCCTCCTTTGCTTTTTCTACTGACTCTTAGAAATGGAAGATTTATCTTGCCCATATGTACTTTCTTTGATCTTCTTTCTTGTCGGATTCTCAGGGGGAGAAAGAAAAAGTCTATACCCCAGACTCGCGATTCGGGGATTTCCCTGGCTAGGATGCATCAGATTGGATGCTTCCTCCTTTAAGGAAGGTGCCTAGACTCGCTAAAGGACATGCTACCACCCGCCGACAAAGTAAAGCAGGATCAAATTTCTTTCGTATTTTAAGTTGCTTTTTTTGATATGGCAATTTCTTAATTTGATCTTATTGTTCGTTTATGGTCAATGCTACATTGACTATGAAATGATGGGTGGGGTGCGAGGGGGACCAAACCATTAGGAGGAAGAAGCAGATGGAAGACAGGGTCACTTGTGAAAGAACTAGCCGAAGGGGACCATCACAGTTGGGGCGGTGGATGACAGGCTAGCTCACCAAGAACATCAGGAGAGGTTGGGGAAGGCGCATCTACAGTGCTTGCTAAATCCGGCATCGTATAGAAAGTAAACAGACTATTTACGAAGAAAAATCACACTTTTCACGTCGAGATAAATATCAAGGTCTTGCAGAACCTTTCTTTCCCTCTTCATCAACCGAAGCTAAAAAGCAAAAGATTCGATAAATCCCACCTATGAAACTACTACAAGTAGCATCGTAAGAAAAGCATTCAACTTGCATCACAAGAAATTGAGCCCCCCCTTTTCTCTTCCTAAAGTCCCACCAAATACAACTAAAAACCCAGGGCAAAGAAAGTGAAAGTTTTCTACGCTTTTGACAAAGATTGTGTTTTATGTTCCGTGTACCGGGGATACCCATATGAATATTAGGAGCAAGTCCTTACCGGGGCTGCGAGAAGACAGTTGAGTGCTACTTGAGAGAACCGCGAATCGCGGAATGAAGGCAATAGATAGAACCAAGTGAGTCCGGAGTGCACTAATCGGGAATGCATTCATATTGGTTTCTAACCCGGGCCTGATGCTTTCTCGTTCTTGTACTTTCTCTTGGTGAGGCCTGGTTGAGTACTTCTTTAGATGTATCTTCCGTAGAGGTGATCTTGGAAGCTTCAATCCAACCTTAGCACTAAGCTCTTTACATTCCTTGTAATAAATCGTCCATGAAGGAAGCAGTTTCAGTCCCCTGAAGAACTCGCTTTTCCTATATTGAAGCCTTCTCTTATTCCCGGAGAAAGCTGATGTCACAGGAAAAAAAGCCTGAAGCCGGGTTAGGAGGAGTAGTTTATCACAGGTTAGAAGACAGCGAATCGGAAGGGAATGAATCTCAGAATGAAAGACTTGCATGTCTTAAGTCAAGGTCGGGTTCAGCTAGGATTTTGAGTCTTTTCCTTCTTTTGTTACGGATTTGGTACTGACTGAGTCAAATAGGATCCATCGAGATCATAGCCTACAAGTTCTTTCAAATATCGCTGTTCAAGTAGATCGCCCCTATGCGGATTTCGCTTTCAGTTCAGTTAGGACATCAATCGAGAAAGTACTACCAGAATGGGACAGAGACTTTCACCAAGAAAGAGAAGATTCTTAGTCAAGCAGCTTCGGGAATGGCAAGTCAATCATCGTAGTAGCTCAATGACCTAGTCAGTAATTCATTCTCTTATGACTTAGATAGGTCCTATGAATGACTCCAAATGACAGGATTCCCTAGCCTGATAAGTCTTGATTCCACCGCACCTTGCTCTTCTCACTCGACTGGGATAGATATGCGAGATGGCGGATCCGCCCGCCCAATAATGTAGATGGTCTCCAAATCGATCTTCCAAGGGCCAAGAGCTGCTTTCGTCGCTTCAGCTGCGGCTAGCAGGCATAGGTCAGGAGCGAAGGGAAAGCGAAGAGGAAGGCTAAACGCCCTCGTTACGATCTTACTCTATATAAGCGATTGAATTGCCGATCAAATAAGTAATAGAAGAAAGATTGATCAGGAATGGAGCCGAAAAAAGGATGCTAGACGAACTGCCATACTTTTTGTACGAGGAAGGGGACATGCATAGTAAGGAAGATGGGGATGAATGACAAAGAAATAGGCTTTTAGCTCTATCCGGGCTTTCTTTCTGTCTTAATCTTAAGGCGGGAACTTTTTTCATGTCCGGAATGGACCTCTGAATCGAATTACCTCATAGGGGCATAAATGAACAAGCCTTTCCTCATCAAGTAAGGCGGGGACGGGAACCTTTTACAGCTCACGCCTATGCTCTTTTTTGTTTTGGGGCCCACATGCAATGTCGGTGACCTGGAGAATAGGGTTAGGCACTGGGTAGACATGAGATCAGACTAGCCAGCAAAGATACCATCCGAAGGCCACGACGACAGACACGCTTTAGATAGAAGGTCGTCAGCTAGACCCAGTATGGCTTCGGAGGTACACTAGAAGGCAAGTAGCAAGAGCCCCAATTTCCGAGGCGCGGTAACTAAGCGCAGTATAACACGGAACAACGTATGAGCGTAAGCTATAGGAGGGTAGCAAAGGCAAGTCAGCGGCCGAAAAGGTCAACCAATAGACCAAGCGCCAGAGTGAGGGGCAGCTAGCCAGATAACACGAAAGGAATCAAAAAAGCTCTGTTCCAAATGATCGAATGCCGAGTAGAGTTGATTTGAGTGATCATTGCTTGGAGACCCGATGGATGGGAGCCTCCCCATAGGAGCGAACTCATTCCCACATTCGTTAGCCGCAAAGCTAGAAACGGCAGCGACTTCCCGGTTTCCCGTTCTCTTTGTCTAAGGCTAATCATTCTATGGTCATTTTCTCCGGAGCTCTATATCATACCATCGAAATAGACAAGAGTTTTGGTATATCTTCAATCAAGTATAAATGTTTTCTATAAAGTCAAAGAAAGAAGTACCCCTACCCGCAAGAACAAGGGCTTAGCAGCCTGTCCCAGAAGTAGAAGCAAGTTAATATTAATAATAAGAAGTAAGCTTTGTGTCACTGGTACTGATCTGATGGGGTAATCGTACCTTTACCTGCCGGGGCCCTTCCGTTCTTACTTGATCGAGTTGTACTTATGAAAGGGCTTCAAGGAGTCAAAGCAAAGACAGAACTTTTACGGAAAAAAGTAGACTTTGAGTATAGGCTTTCTCATCGCCCGTTGGTAACCTTTAGGTTTGACCTTTCTATCTATATGTTATGTTGATTTCTCCTCCGGGAGTCAAAATAGGCCATCGCCGACTGCTTGTGGCGCCTTGTCCTGAGTAGAACCAACCGGTTGCATAATTACCGCCTTGGTCATGACCTTCTTTGGGCTTGGAACGCCATGCGTTGAACATGCTTAGCAAAACATGCTATGACCTAGATTCAAACATCATGCCATGGGTCCCGTCCGGTCACGGCTTCAAAGCAGGGGGCTTCCGTCTATCACACACTTTCTATCTATCTCTCTCTTGCTCGGCAAGCAAATAAATAAGTAATTTGTCTTCTTCCAGTACTTTATAAGCTAGGTGACCCTACTTAGGGATTGAGTTCAGTTAGTAAGGGGGTTTTCATTTAACATTTGAATTTCTCTTACATAGCAGCTAAGTATTTAACCTTGATCTCTTTGTTTTCTAAATTGACGTCACGGACTCCCGAAGTCAGAAGATTCCCTCCTGAGGATAAGATAAAGTCAAATTCAAATATGGTCAATCGTAATGTAGAGAACTTTCGTAATAGCACTATGGCCAATCCTTTAAGACTACCTGTATGGGTCACAAATTGAGGCCTCGAACTCACATCGAGGTAGGAAAACAAATAAGACAGCCGCTGGCACCACTACTGCAGCAAGAGCAGCAGGTTAGGAAAGAAAAAACCGAAAACCTTGCTACCACAGAGTAAGGCACAGAGGTATAAGCAACTAAGTCAGATTCCCTTGTTGTTCTTGTTACAGAAGAGCCTGATCCAGATATATAAAGTCTTCTATTAGCAGCCTAGTGCTGATAGCAATGGAAGAATCGAAAGTACGTCTTGGGATAGAATCTTATTATTCACTCAGTATCCGATTCCGGGGAAGAAGTAAGTGCCAGAATATCCGGAAAGACTCTCTTATTACTTTTCCTAATTTGCTAATTCCTAGGGGCGTATTCAAGTTACGGAAGACCTTTTCTTTCTAGTTGTTAATCAGGAATATAGGGCTGACGCAAATAGGGTTAGGTCCCAGTACAAGAGCTAGGGTTAATGCCTGATACCAAGTAACAAAACCAGGCACATTCTGAGGACTTATGACTACTGACCCCTTGAACGGTCTTGCCTATATAGGTCTACGTCGACGAAACATCGCTGCATTCCAACCCAGATGGGGTTTTCACCTGTTGAGGCATTTTCGTGACAATTACGACAGGAGTCTCACTCGAGAGAGCTACTTCGCCATTGCTCTACTCCTCAGATCCCGTACTGATTAGGAAAGGAAAGTTTTAGACATGTCACCCTCGGGTTTAGCCCACTCTTCAAGACAGGTCTTGACCAGAAACGGAAATTCCACTCTTTATATATAGGTCTGATTCCTAAGGAAAGCTCCCAGTCTCCGCACTATGATCCAAGGAAGTCCCCATCGGCCGGACTGGAATCCGGACTTCTGGCAATCTTGAAAGGAAGAGTTACGGGTAATTCAACTAATCCAGCCACCAGCCAGGAATTGCTTCTGGGTCTGAACTCAGGATTCCCTAAGGTCTGAAACTGACTATAGATTAGCTTAAGTACACACACGCGTAGGAGCCCAGAAATAGCTCTTCTTTAGTTTACTCTATCTTTGCGATTCTTATTCATCAAAGGCTCTTCAAGACCTCCATTCTTTGGTTGACTCCTCTCTTTGCTCTGACAAGACCTCGATATCGCTCTTTCGTTGTAGTGATAAATCTCTTTATTAAAGGCTCTTCAAGACCTTCTACTTGTTTATCACTGGTTAACGCTCTTCTGGCTTTGGTATTTTTCCTTTGATTAGTGGATTTAGGTGCGAACTGGTCAAACCTCAAGGCTCTGATTCTACAAGAACCTTCTGTCTTCCGTGCTAGCTGCCAATCAACTCATGGACATTTCTCTTTCCTCAGCTAGGCCCCGTTTACAAGATCCTAAGGAAATCATAATGTGTAGCTGGTCTTAGCTCTTTAGTTTCTCAACTCACCAAACCATCGAAGTAAAGGTCTTTCAGAGCCTGGTCGCAGGAAAGACAACTGCTTTTAGCCTTGTCCTCGTGTGAATAACGTCAGCAACTGTCACACATTCTACCTGCTCGAACCTGTCTTCGGGCTTTCCCTTTACTGATTATGAGATTGGTATTTGCTTTCCACTTGTGGTGATTCTACTTTACTATAGATCTGACTAAGAAAGATGCCTTCATTCCTCTTTCGATGGATTACGTCTTGGTTACTGCTTTCGGTTGGGTAGACCCATTAATATCCCTAATTTGTGTGACGTATAAAGATATTTGTTCATCGGTGCAAAAGACTTCCGGTTCAGCGATGACAGATAAAAGAGTTCCTGTTTCACTTCACTAGACGAGATATAGTATTAGAGGAAATCCCTATCTCTATCAATAAGGTACAAATGCTAGAGTAACCTGTCGACCCCGAAATGCAACACCATGCGCGAACCAGGTCTTCGGACGGTTCCGTGAAGCAGGTAAGTTTGATGGGTGAAGTGCTTGTTCCTGTTGATGATTGAGAGAAAGGATATCCTCAATTTCGCAGTAGGGGAGAAAACATCAATAGGGCTTTAGATCTCCTTCTATAGACTAGTAGAAGACCATCAACTACAAGAGTAGGCAGAATGAGGTCTTGCAGAGCCTTTGGGGTTAGTTAGTAGCAGCAGAGACCGAAAAAAGAAAGCAAAAGGAAGCAGAATGAGTAGCAGTTTGAGGAATTGATCAGGATTAGTAGCGAATTGAGTTCTTTCCCCTGGGCGGGATGAGTTCACTAATAAGAGAGGAAGACTTAGGACTATCTTTAAGAAAAGTAGATAGACCTTAAATCAAGTATTACTTGGTCAGGAATCATCGGTTTCCCTTCGCTAAGCCTTTTAAGAAGAGGAGTTTAGGGTCGTGGACGTGTGACTTTCAAAGAGTTGAACTGTCGTTATTTGTCCTTTTCTTGCCTTATTTTAGATCAAGGCTCTGCAAGACCTCAAAAGGAGCTCTTTCCCTCTTCCATTTAGGCGTACCCGCCCGGCCAGTCACTCAGATAAAACACACTTTGCGCCTTCTTATTTCGATGTCGATGTAACATTTCCGGTATTGCCTTTTGCGGAGTATTCGGTCGAGGCATTCCGATGGTGACCATTCTGACTATGACTTTACATAGGGTTTTCACCGCTCCTCTTTTCATAGATAGTTAGCAAATTGCTTGATCCTTTTGACTAGTCACCTAGTGAGAAAAGTAAGCAAGTTCCCCTCCAAAGGGCATCTGAAATCAGAAATATACTTTTCTAGGCCTCTCGTTTCACTCATAGACTTCGATTCCAATGTGATTTTTTTAGTGGGCCTACTCTTTTTCTTGATTCGTTCCTGGAGTCTTGTCTAAAGGAAGACATTTAGCTCTACTAGGATTAGCGGAAGAGGGGCTACCATTTCTTTAGTTTTAGTACGAGATTGGTTATTCGAAAATGCCTCAACCGAAAGTGAAATGAAGTATACCAATCAGTCAAGTAGACATATTAGTCATTTGAGACTCCTCTTCGAATTAGAGAGAGAACTAGCTGCCTTTAATTCTATTATCTAGGAAAGACGTAAATTCCGCTCTTCTATCTATCGGTTTTTTCTTTACGATGTCTTGTTCGAATTGTTTAGTTATGACCATGAGCTTGACCTGAGAGCTACCCTGCTGCTAAGGAAGAGGAAAAGCCAAGAACGAAGGATACCGACCAAGCCAGCTAAGCCTTTCGAAGGAGTACCAGTCGTCTTCTCTGAAAGGCAAAAGGCAACCACTAGGAAACCAGTCTGCGCTGCCATAGCAAGACCTATAAGAGAGCTGTAAGACTACTTATGAATAGCATCCAAAGTATCATCTGAATATTCCTCAACGGCTTCATCAGTGGAAACCTTCCTATCATCATCTTTCCCTGGGAAGACGTAAGTCAGATTTCCTAGAGTCAAGAGGTGGCATAAGATGTACCGGTTAAAGCAGGAGGCAAGCGTCAGGTCTAGTCCAGGAGCGTAGGTAAGCTTTTTGCTGCCTTTTATCAAAGAGGAACAAATTCCATCGTTCTATTAGTCATTCCTTTTGGCTAAGCACTTGGGTTATCTCTTGCTGCCCTGAGCTCGGAGTTGAAAG
Organism: Orobanche coerulescens; assembly: GCA_033398695.1. Lineage (NCBI taxonomy): Eukaryota > Viridiplantae > Streptophyta > Magnoliopsida > Lamiales > Orobanchaceae > Orobanche > Orobanche coerulescens. Next base: position 612,545 of record JAWKAU010000028.1, read on the forward strand.
AGTTAGAAATGGTGAATTCTTTTTCATTGGTTTTGTCTTTGCTATTCGCTATTCATAAAGCTAGGTTAGGTTAGTATAATTGCTCAGTTGAAGTAGTCAAATGAAGCTACCCCGAATTCAAGAAGAAAGATGTCCGTAACTCTAGTGTAACTTAATCCAAAGGTCTAGTAAATAGGGTGGTAAATCCCATTCCTATGTAGGAAGGGAAACTCGAATTAGCTACTGTCTTACCTCCGATACTAAATCTCAATTAAGTCTTCAAACGGCTGCCCCGGTAGGATTGCTCCTATAAGGAATCAAATCGGTGCACTAAAAGGTCGTGACTTCTTTTTACTCTTCGAACTCAAGGAACTCAACAATTCACCTGTTCCATTCGTCCTCTTTGGTACACATCACTCTCCATCTTTGTCGTCTGAGCCAGAAAGCACGCAGGCTTCAACTTTCCTTGGAGTTTGGAAACAGAGGGCACTGGGGAGTTGGTCGCACACCCGGCAGCAATTCATTAGTCAGCCGCGGAAATACGCCATTCTTCCGAGCGAGAAGCCAATGAGGTTCAATAATCCCTCTGCCTGGTGTCAATCTCTTCTAAATAAGTAAACAGGAACTGCCCTTTTGCTTAAATAGATTCCCAGCCCCCTCATCTTTCTACTTAGGAATTCACCAACTCAGTAATCCATGGACATTCACTCTTTCATCAATCTTCAACTTCAAGCCGCCCCAGGGATGTAGCATTTCAGGCCTTGCATTTACGTGATTCAGCTTTGCCTGCCCTTCCTTCTGATAGGAGGGACTTTGCTGATTCTTATAATCCACCTAGGGCCAATATGACTACGGAGTTGAACACCTCAAGGATTCATGATTCTGATCATATTCCTCATTTCACTCAGTTGACTCTTAGAATGGTACCCGGAAAAATAGAGAAAACTGACTTCAGGAATGCGTCTTCAGCTGCTGAGGGAACATCTAAAACCTATGATTTGACTCATTCAACTAAGGCTGCCCTTTTAGTGGGGATAATTTCGACCTTTGAAGTCAGGTGCATGTCAACTCCAAGCTTTTCCTTTGCCGATGCCAGGGCTAGAACAACTACGGACTTGATACCTGACTACCAGATACTAACACGTGAAAGCTACACCTTATAACAGGAAAAAAGACCAAGGGAAGCTTGTCTTGGCATACTTTACTTAGACTCATTAGCTCAGAGTTTCAATAGCTACGAGGGAATCTACACCCGAGACGCCTACTTATTAATAGGAGTTCGATTGATTCTACCTAAAAGTCGCCAAACTCGTCTTACTTTCGTTTTCCATTAATAAGAGGGTAGGAGGGACCCCTAAAAAGAAGCAGGCGTCGCCCTCGTCTTTCGAATGAGCTATTCGTTCGGCTGCTTTAGTAGCGAAAATAGAGTGAAGGTTGTAATTGGTTTAGTTCGAGCTGAGTTTTCGCTTCTTTGTTCTTTAATCAACGACTTGGGAGAAAGAGTCTGCCTTTATCGCCCTTCTCTTTGGCACTTGCATTGGGGAGAGAGCGGTATCGGTAGAGTAGGTAGAAGAGAGTAGGTCTTGCAGAGCCTTTGGTCTTGGCTCTTCTGTTCGATTAATATAATGGTAATTATCTTAAAAAAAGCAGCCTGGTAAGGTAAACCCCCGAATGAGGGTTTCGTGCGTAATAAAAAACATTTCTTCCCGAAGTAATGGTCTTTCAGCGGTATGGCATTATGGAGCTCTTTCACCCCGACCCGGTTCTTATTTCAAGGCTTTATCGCGTGTTAAATGTCCTTATCTCGCATTCCTTACCAATCTAACTAGAGCGGAGACGGAGCAATTTCAACTCAAACTCGTAAGTAAACTCGCGTCTTTCTCCTCTCAAAGTGGTGGTAACTCAAGCGTAAATCTCAAGTACGCCTGTAAAATCCTGTTTTTTGATCTCCCGTAAAAGAAGCGTTATTCGCCCTTGAATCTAGTATATCTTCCTTCTTCGCTTGTCGTCGGAGTCATTCCTTCATTTAGCCCTACTTCCTTTCTTAGGATCGATGAAAGGGGGACTCTAACTGAAAGTCTTCCTTTTATCCCAAGAGCAGTGCATGTACTGTTTCGAATGTTTCCACTTGGTGATTCATCTTCGAAATTGAAAATTCCTGTGATTAGTGCGGCTAGACTTCCCATATTCTTCATTCCAAGACTCCGATGAAAGGTACAAACCGACCGAGACTTTGCCTTTTTAAGTCCGATATCCTTGTAGACAGGAAAGAAAGGTTCTGCAAGACCTTGAAAAAGGTATGAACACACGCAGCAAGTGACAAACGCTGCTTTTAAGCCGCCCTAGTAACACCCGTTTTTGGTAAGAAGCAAAGAGGACTCTTTTGGATACATTTAGTAGACCTTTGATTAAAGAAATCCAAGACCCGAGGCAGACTCCACCTTTTTAGTGCTGAGAATGGGAATTATGCCTCAACTGGGGAAGATTCATTAATCCCATCATGAGAAGGAAGACCAGCACCAAGGAATCCTACATCAGGCGAAGATGCGAAATAGAGGCCATCCACGTAATAAGACGCCCTTGTGAGATGCGTGATATCATCACTTTTTGACCCTTTTTGCTATAGATTCTACCTAAGAATTGGCTCTGAAAGACCTAGTATGATAGATATGAACTAAAACAGGAGGTTCAGACGGATAGGCCAGGAACTAGCCCGTAGTTATGAGTTCAAAAGCTAGTCCACACATCCGATTCATTCGTGGTAGAGCATCAGGGCTTACGAAGGCAGACTTCCGAGCAGTGAATCCTGGACATCAACCAGTCCTATCATTTGGAAATAGCTTATATAAAGAATAGAACTGAGTCACAAGTACTATCAGAATGTGGCATTACTCCTTGTCCTGTGATTTGTTGCTGAGTTGGTAGTTATTTACCCCCTGGCAAAGGGGTGAGTTCACCAATAAGAGAGACCTTCGGTCTTTAAATTTCCGATTGTTCTGAGTTCCGGCTTATCTTTTGTAGGAGTTGGTACATGTGGCTCAAGAGGGACTCCTTCTTTCGGATGAATTGAATCAAGTGTAGCTTAGCCCTGTTCGAGGCTAGGTATGGATTTAGTTGATTGATTAATCCGCTCTTAAGATGAACGAGCCTGTCTTTTGATCAACCACTCCTGTAAATCCCGCTCTAATTAAGGCTCTGCAAGACCTGTCCCACTAATCCCTTTTCTCTAGCCATCGGTACCTTGGGAAGTTCAATGCTATGGCAACTACCCGCAAGGCCAAAGTCAATCCCAGGCTAAAACCGATAGGAGAAGCCTAGGTAAGGTCCAGAAGCTAGGTTTTAGGGTTCGCTCTTTTTTTATGAGTCAAAGGAAGAGGGAGTCAATAGTAACGGTTCGTTCATCAATTGCCGACTTGCTGCTTCCTCTTCAGTTGAGCCATAGAAGGATGATAGTTTAGATCATATTGCTAAGTCTTCTTATAATGGTCTTTCACCGGAACAACAAATTCCTTAAATACATTCACAAACCGATACCCGTTCCTATTTGTCTTCCATTCCCAATCTGTCCTCCAAGAACAAGGTAAACCATGGACATTTTCACCTTCCACTTCCTTCATAAATAGTCTTCAATTGGTAAAAGTCCAGCCCGAGTTAACGAGTTTACTTTGAGTTCATACACCGCGAGTAAACCTTACCACCTGGAATGCCTGTTTACTTTGTTTGTTTCCTTTCGAAAAGGCTAGGTTGAATCTATCACGAGCCTTGGAAAACGGATTATATAGGCTGCCCTACGAGCACCAATCTTCTAGGCTCTACAAGACCTAAACTCTCGCTTTACTCATAGCAATGCTTTTCTCTCCTCGGTAAGTTATCGTAGGATCGGGAGCTCGAAAACTGACATCAATTCCCGCCTCGATTGAATACTAAGCTTCTCCCTTCTATTTAGTACGAAATTGGTCTTAACGAAGAGCTACTTCTCAGGCTACTCTTCCCTAGTGTCAAAACCTACTATCAAAGTAAGAAATGAAATACCCCTCATCATCAAAAGAGGAGGTCGGCACCAGCACAGTGGAAGGGAAGAATGCCTGTTTCAAGGGTTGCGGGGCTGTCTGTTCCTCTAAGGTGAGGCCAATACATAGTAGATGAAGTCGAAAATAGCTTATAAGAAGAGGTCTTTCAGAGCCATCAAAAGTAGAAAGTACATCAACCTCATCATCATTTAGCTATTGCATTTCTTTTTCTTGTTGCTGTTCATATGTATAGAACGAATTTCGGGATTGGACACAGTATCAAGGATCTTTTTTCCTCAATTTCGGGCGTATGGAATTCGTTCATCTCTAGTACTGAAGATAGAAGGGTCGTTTGAGAGTCTTTGTTTTTGGCTCGCAATAAAGCTAGGGTCCTGACCTGATCGAGAAAGTACTAGTCCTATCTATCCACCTCTCCAGACACAATATCTTGAGTACCTATGATGGTGACCACATCTGCTGGCATGTGATGTTTGGACATAGAATCGAGTCCTTGTGAATGGGCAAAGCCAGGTGCTCTTATTTTACGACGGTAGGGACGATTGCTTCCATTACTGACCAGAAAAACACCAAATTCTCCTTTAGGTGCTTCAACTGCAGTATAGGTAGAAGAAGCTGGTACGGAAAAACCTTCTGTATAAGGTTCGAAATGGTGAATTGAGGTAGAGTAGACCGATGATCCTGTAGTCATTTGGCCGGCTATTGAAAGAAAAAGCTTGCCCCTCTATTATATAACCGGTCCCATCTCTCTCCAAACCTAACGTGGTAGTTTCCCATCATAGGGCTTTCTATCTATAGATTGAGCCATTACCAAGGTACGTTCAGAACTCAGTTGACTCCTTCTATAGAAAAGGCGAAGCGTTCTCTTATTTACTCCCACTCTTCACCTCTTGGCTCACCTGGCTCTGCAAGACCTGTTCTTTCTAAAGACTGCCCTCTCTCGGATGGATGTTGGTCCAGCCTACTACGAGGATCCCGTATCCAGCAACCCAACCTATACAAAGAAATAGAGAATTCCCTTTACTAGGTTGGAGCTATGAAGCTTACCAACATTTCATTTTTGATTCAAAAGGGAAAGGGCTTTTTCAGCTGGTGCGCAGGAGCGCACTTACGTTTTCCCTTTACTAATAGGGGGTCCCGTGGTTCCTATGCCGCCGCGTTTTCCGGTCCTTTTCTTTTAATGCTTCGACCCGAAGCGATAGCTTCTAGCTAGTTCAGTGGATAAGATGGCTGCGCTCCAGCTCACTCAAGAATGGGACGGCAGTGGTCCGCCGGCAAGCTCGTTCTGATCTTGGACGCAGTACATTGGAATCCTGAAGCACCACCACGAACGCTACCGCGCGTCCGCCTGCGGTGCGGTAAGGCACCACCCTCTTGTGCCAGCAGCCAACTCCGGCGTGTCAGCTTAGTTATCCTCATCAAGCCACTTACTTGATGTCTAGCTTCCCAACTGGTAGACGTTTCCTTTTCCCCCAGATCAATGAAGAAGGGAGACGTAAGTTGATTCTTCCGAAGAACCGGAAGCGAAGCGCTATGCCGGGGCGGGGGGACGGGAAAAGAAACGGCTCCGAAGAAAGAAATTGGGGTTCCCAATGCTTCTCCACGCTCAACGAGATGCGCCACCCTCGGGATGCTTTACTCCTAACCCCACAAGGTTCCGAGACGGAGCTTAACCTGAGTCTCGGTTAAGAACGGCGATGATCTACGTTTCACACGGCGCACGATTCCATGGATAGTTTCATTCGACATCGTGATGGAGGACATAGTTTACGATCATCGGCTTTGATCATGCCACTAGGCATTTGATTAAGACATTGCACAATGATCCGAAGACTTTGTCGCATCTCTTCGATACGAATACAGTAACGGTCATAGCGATCTCCTCTGGTACCTACTGGTACGTCAGGATCCAATTGGTCATGAACATCGTAAGGTGCTGCTCTTCGCAAATCCCAGCATACCCCTGAACCTCTTAACATTACACCACTGAATCCCCAATCCTTTGCTTGCTGTGCAGTGACAGTACCAATATCCACTAATCGTTGTTTCCAGATACGGTTGCCGGTTGACATCTCTTCTAATTCGTCGATACGAGAAGAAAATTGTTGTGTGAAGGAATCAATATCTCGACATAAGCCAAGAGGCAGATCTTGTGCCACTCCACCTGGTCGTATGAAACTGGCATGCATCCTGGCTCCCGAGACTCTTTCATAGAATTCCAACAATTTCTCCCGCTCCTCAAAAGCCCACAGGAACGGAGTTGATGCTCCCACATCCATAGCATGAGTAGTTAAAGCAAGTGAATGATTTGAAATTCGAGTTATTTCACGGAATAACACTCGTATATATTGAGCTCGTAATGGTACCTCGCAATTCAAAAGTCTCTCTACGGCTGAAGAATGAGCGTGTTCTTGGGCCATCATAGAAACATAGATAGGGTCAACGACGGAACGAACAACGAAACTTTACGACAGCTTTTTCGTACACGTTCACTTGCATCACATACACAAGTGCTCTCTGAACCGGGCAATAAAGTCACCCATAACACGGCTCTCCCATTTGAGTTATCTTAGCCCGCAATAATATTGGAAAAATGGCACCGGTAACAACTAGTATTGAAAGCTGGTCGCCTTTGGAATATGAGTAGGGCTCCTAGGTGGCGCGTTCGTGGAGGCAAACCGAAGGAAGAGCAAAAGGAAGGTTGGGTGCTTGTGGGGCGAGGCCACCCGGCCTCGAATGGGAGGGGGCTTAGCTCTGGATCCTCCCTACTTGCAGAAATGAATGGATCAGAAGGGGGCTCTCTATTTTCGGGCCGGGCGGGAGGTGAAGGCCATAAGAGAAGATTGCCCTCCCGGTAAGGAAGAGGGGAAAAAAGTGCTGTCATCTATCTCGACCAGTTTCCCGAGGCGTTGGAAATCCAGACCGGCTCAGAGAAT
>JAWKAU010000028.1:621987-629487 GCA_033398695.1 Orobanche coerulescens
CAAAAGGAAAGAAGTACACTCGCAGTATGCCATCCCTGATTCCATTGATGGGCACTCGGTCAGTAATAGACAGAACAGAATAGCCCCCTTGCACCAAAGATGAAATAAGGATTTAGTTAAATTAGGCAATAATACATCTCCAATCGACAATCAAGCTACAGACCGAAGGCACCCAACTCAGAAAAGTCCTTAGCAAAGGCCGATGTCCCATCCTCCGCCATATAGCAAACCCTATTTCAAAGTGTGAGTTTTGTAAGCTCTTAGCTTTCACACTACCGAACTCTATTTGGCACGCAATCTAAATTCCTTGTTTGGAAGGGAGAAAGAAAATGGTTTTTTCTGGTTTTCTCCTCTTTACAAGAAGTGAGGAAGCGAAGAAGAAGAATTTTAGCATGAACCTGGGAATAGCTATGGGGCTACGATCACTGGCAGGGTATCAAAGAACTAGATAGGAAGAGGGTAAGAGAAAGAGTAGTGACAGGAAAGGCTTTCGCTTTCTGGTTGAGTTGAGCGTATGTCTTTGACAAGTTACCCTCTGGGTCTTATTCCCGAACCCGGTTGTCTTGTCCCGCTCATTGCTGAAGCTAGAATCATCATTAACTAAGCTTTGTTACTTGCACTTCTCCCTACATCCATATTGGACATATCATTTGCTGAAAAAAGACCAAGTCCAATAAAAAAGCAAGGCCTTCCTCTCGCTCAGCTCTTGACTATAAAAGAAAAGGCATTTCCTCTAGGAAATTAGGCTGCTCTAACCTCTGATCAGTCTAAATAGAATGGGCTTTACCTACCTTCCTGCATAGATAGATTTCTTATTCCATCATCCAGTTTAGGAGAGGCTCTTCAAGACCCCGGTATGCCATCATCCTGAAAAAGGTGTTTGTTCGCTTTTTTGCCTTTCCGGAGACTCACCGGCTCACTTATTTGCTGGTCACGAAAGCTCCTCTTTGTGGGAGAACTAGTACTTCCCTTTGGGACAGGATTCCACAACTCTATCATTTTCATGAGAGCCCTTCTATGCTGTATACTTTAGCTCCGACTTCCACTCTTTGTCCCACTGACTGTGCTCGGACTGCTGGAGCCGAAACTTGTTGGTGCGGTCCAGGAAAAGCATAGACTCGATCTACTTCAACAGCAGTCACTTCACCACCTGAAGGAAGATGAGTACTTTTTTCGGGAAATAAGTTTCACTCCCGGAGGCTTAGCTTAAGTTAAGCTCTTTGATTGAGGATTGGGTAAGAGATGGACTTGAAGACTTCGAGCACTTCCAGGTTCCCCTAGGTCTATTAGACCACCATCAACTCATAGACCAATAGAAGACTTAGACATTTATTCTTTTTATTTTACGAGGTACAAAGCAAGAACCAAAAAGCATTGAAGCGCAAGAGAAAACCGGAAAAGGTTCTAGATCTCCTGGAAAAATAGGAAAACATAGCCTACTTACTTGGCCTACTCAAGAGCCAGACAAAGAAGAAAAAGCAAGAGGTTTGAGTGAGACAGCAAGAACGTCAGCTCACCCAAGGCAAGGGTCTATGTAATAGAGGGAAGAGCTTTGAAATCCTCATCAAGTGAGACAGAAAGGGCAGCTAGAAGAAGAGTTCACCACTATCTACGCAATTCTCTAGCTTCATTCTTTTGAGAATATTCCATTTCAGAGTGATGCTCGCACCACTACACTCACTCATACCATCGACGGGAGAAGAGGTTCAATCCATAGGCGAGGTGGAGACTTCGCTATAAGGTCGCCTGTTCGGCGCGCTACTGCTCTTTGGCTCCTTTACTTTAGTTCATCATTTCTTTGCAACTCTATTGACCCGGTCGACCTTCAAGACTTGCTTACGATAGGAGAAAGGCTAATCCGCGAAAGACGAAAAAAGAATTCCATTCCCAATAGATCAAGCCGAGGTAGTAGACCAAATCGTCTATCAACGTCCTTCACTTACTCCACTAGGTTGGCTAGAGCCTTGTTACTATAGTTCGCGCTACTGAGATCATCGTAGATTGGGAGAGAGAAAGCTTTTGCGCTTGGGATCCTGAGCCAGCAACATTCTTGTTTTAAAAGACGTATAGGCAATTCTTTATTATGATCATATGGATCGCTTTTCGTGACTTTTCTTTCCATAGGCAAGCTTTAGCTTGCAGTCTAACCAGCTTTCTAATTTTAGGGGACCGAGAATCCATCTTTTGATCCCCCTCGAGCCTACTATCGTCTTTCGAATGTTGCTTCCTGGTGCAGACGCTCTACGATGCAATCAGACAGAAGCGCTCGATCGGGGGAGAGGATAGGAGAGGTTCCGGCTCTACCAAAAGTAGTTTACTTCGAAAGTTTCTCACGAACTGGGTTCATCAAATCCAGCTATTTAGGAGTTTGATTCTATTGGCTTAATCCTAATAAGTGAAGAGAAGCGGAACCAGGCGCAGACGTCCCTGCCCCGTATGAGCGCAGGTCGAATAACCGAGCAAAGGTTGCCAGACGATTACAGGATGAAGCTAGGTTAGATTGGATAGAGTAGGAATGATACGATTCAAAGAGACAAGAACCTATTCTTGCCCTGTTCCAACTCTTTATTGAAGAAAGAGCTCTTGCCTTCAACTCAGAACTCCTTCCGCAGCGAAAGAACCCGAAGGAACAAGCTGAAGCGTGAACAAAAGAAGCTAATCCGTTGGGCTAGTTGAAAATCCATTGAGCTAACTTGCTAATCTAGAGAAAGGCACAGAAAGAAGGAGTGGAATTACATACGTAATCTGAGTTAGGCAAAACGAGAGGATCTTTAGGAAAAGGGGGCCACCCTGTAAGCTCAGAGGAAGAGTGGTCGCCTCTTAGCCGACAGGTCGTAGGTTCAAGTCCTACCAGGTTACTTAACTTTACTTTACACGGACTGGGGAGTTTGGCCTTACAGCACTGAACACCCTCTGTCAAGGTAAAGAAAGGGTCTTACATCCGACGCTTACCGGCCCGCAAAGCTACGCATAACTTCAATCTGGGGGCACTCCCGGACATCTGCAACGTCCTCCCAAAGGGCACTAGGAGACTAGACATATTACGTTACGGGCACTGGATCTCGGTTTGCCTCGTTAGCAGCAATTAATGAGATGAAGACATCTGAAACCGGTCACGTGGCAGGCCCCAATGAATTGTAATGCAGCTGTTGACGGCTTGGTGACTGGTATCAGAGCGGGATGTCTACTCGTACGGGAAAATCCTTTCGAGGAAGATTAACCGATTATCAACGTGCTACTACAGTTGGTGGAGCGGGCATGAATGAACAACTCCGTAGCCTGAATGCTCGTGTGGGAGATCTATAATCTGAAGCAGCAGCCTCAGTTTACAGGAGCGGTCAATCATGAAGGACCGGAGGAAAGACTAATAAGGAAGGAGATGCTGAACAAGGTGAACAACAAGAGGACCAGCCACCTAATCCAGTTCCGAGACGGGAAGTCCGGGTTGGCAGGCCCCCGTGCCACAAACTCCCTTCTTAGATTAGACTGGAATGGGGAAGTTGCTTGAAAGAGATTACTATGAGCCTCATGACACTGAAGAAGACATCACAAAGAAGGTGAAAGTAGACGTTCCATATTTTGATGGTAGACTAAATCCAACAACCTTTGCCGGTCTGCGATTGATGAGTCTTTTTATTGGTATGACATGTCGGATGAGCGGCGAGTTCGGTTTGTTAAGATGAAGCTAGTGAGCCTCGCGAAGGTGTGGTGGAACGGTTTTGAAGGTTATATAAGAAGATTGGGACACCGCCAATAGCTACTTGGCAAGAGATGAGGGCAAAGCTTCGAGAGAAATACATGCCGCCTAATTACCAAGACAAGTTATTTTAACAACTTTTCAATCTCAAGCAAGGCAACATGACAGTAGCGGAGTACATGCAAAGGTTTGACGAACTCAAGACTCGGAGTCAAATTGTTGAAGATCCTCGCCACACTTTGGCTAGATTCAAATCTGGCCCGAGGTTCGCTAGCTGTAAAGAGTGGTTTTTCAAGACATTCCGAGAGCCCGAGATCTTCTTTCATGCTTCACACCGGCAGGACCTAGAGCTACTAGCTTCAATTCTTCAATACCGTTTCACCGGCTTCTCTTTAGCTTCTGCCACTTGCTTCTGAGAGGATGATTTTAGGGGATTCTTTTATGCCACCATCCACACTGGCCACAGCTTGGAACGAGAGCTCAGATTCTCTATTCTCCCAGGGGGACACCGATAGCACATGATCGCCTAGCCCGGAATTCTAGACTTCTGTTAACCGACTGACTTCGCTGACTCAAACTCCCTATCCCGAGAGCAGCAACCGCCCATAGGTAGCTTCTTCTTCTTTTGCATAGACACACCAGCCCGCTCGTTCGACCAGGTCATTTATTAAAGAATGCCTTTACCTCCTTCTCTATCTATTTCCCCTCATTTGCACCTGTCTTGCTTGTCTTTCTTCCTCCTCTTCTCCTTCGATACGTGCCTGCTACTGCAGCAGCTAGAAAGAGAAAATACGGGTTATTACCAGGTAGAGTCTCTTGCATCATACAGTCACTAGCAACGGTTTCTTTGCAATACTTGCTACTATACTGTATAGCTTTATAAGCATATACTAGCTAGAAACTATAGACTCTTACAGCCCTACGGCGCATAAGAGCTACAAGTGGAGTGTTATATAAAGAAGCTTATCTCTTCTATATCTTATCTTCTTTTCTTTCAGAACCTTACGGCTATACGAGCTTCTTTCGATTCGATGGCAGACAGTTTGTGCAGCCTTTGGTCTTGAAGAGCCTATCCTTTACTTCTGAACATGGAGCTAAGAATGAAGCTCAGAGAGTTCACTACATGTAGCTACATTCACTGCATTCTCCTAAGAACTTATAGCGCTGAGAGTTCGCACAATAACTACTAGCTAGAGGGCCCTGAGATAAAGATCTAATAGGAGAGCTAATGGATTCTGGTCAGATCGAAGGTCTAGCTTTGGCCTGATAGAATAAGTAAGAAAGTCATACTTCGGCAACACAATAGGCTCAGTCGATCAAGCATTTCTAACTCATTCGTATACCAGCTATGCTCCCTCCGCGCTGAGACTATGATTTTTGTCCGCTGGCTTCCGAGAAATGCCTTATTAGGATGTCCGCTTGACTCTATTGAATGAGATCCTTCCGAATGGGATCCTACTATTACTAGTACTAGAATTAGAATATGTCATCTTCTTTAATCTGATCACACTGAAATAATCATAGTTGATTCAAGATGAAATGCATTGGATTCAAAGAGTAAGATAAGAGCTCTTGCTGGAATAAGCAGTGAGAGAGAACTCTTTTGTGCCGGGTGAACTCCTCTTTGTAAGACTACGATCTCTTCTTTGTGTATCTTACTGCCGCAGGGCTTAGGGTGAAGTGCTATGGTCTTGAAAGAGCCTTCTCTCTTTCCACAGAGAATGTTGCGGTATTGGCCTGCCGCCCCTATTGAGTATGTACGTCAGCATAAGACAGGTTCCCCCTCACTGAGTGTAGTTTACTCACCCTAACATCTCTGAACATCTCCTACTAACACCCTCTCGACTCGATCACTGTCGTTCTCTTGCTTTGACTTTTTCAGTGGAATACTTCTAACTCAACCTACCACCTCATGATCGCTCACTTCGTTCTCTCTTCTCCCTCTCACAGGCTCGATGAAATTGAGCTCTCGGTGTAGCTATTCGCACGCCCTTGAGTTCTCGTGGGCGTACCGGCCCCGATGCGCGGTGAAGTCGACAATCCCGAACAATGCCTTCCTTGAAACCCTCCTCGGAGCGAAAGCGAATTTATCAACCCTTTCTTTGAACCTTGTCAATGATCGAACTTAAAGATATGAACTGAGTGCCATTTGATGAGTAACTGAGAACAAAGGAGAGGGATATGGAAAGAATGAAGTAATGAAAGAGGAAGTCATTGCTAGTAGTAACGATTTGTCACGATCCATTGGTTCATATAGAATCCATGTCCTAGGTGTATCAAAAAACATTCTTTTCGCTAAGCGTATATAATAAAATAGAGTGAAAGGGTCCACCCCGAAAGCAAGGGGATACTAACTAACAGCTGAGTCCTCTCCGAACCGCAGGAGATAGTTGCCCATCATACGGCTCACCAACTTCACTTGCCTCTATGGGAGGCGCGCTCCGGGCAGGTTCGGATCACTTACAATACATGGCTCTACGAAGGTGGGTTAGGAAAGTTTTCAATATGATCTCCTTCGGACCCTCGCTCGTTGTCACCTATGTTGGGCAATTTTATAGCGCCTGTAGAGAATGAAGAGGGGCCAAGGATCTTCCTCTCAACAGTGCTTTTCGAGGTCTCCTCCCTGAATAAGTAAGGCCCCGTTAGCCTGGATGGGGATAAAGAGTAAGGATTGAAGCCCCCTTAGCTCTGCCAGGCACTGGACAGGAGTTAGCTTTGTAAATGTGTAGAGCCAAGTGTAGTGTGGTATAGTAGTAGGCACTTCTAGGCCCCTTCCCGGCTACTGGATTACTCCAGTGCTTCGGGTACTACGGACCCTCTGCCATCCATTGCAGCGGAGCCCTTTCATGAGCAGGGGGGCTAAGCACAGTTCTTTGAATCAAACGTTGAATGAAATCGATTCTTTTTTAGATATCCAAATCTAAATCGGATAGGATAGATGGATCTATCTTTCTATTCATATATATTACTAAAAAAAATTCATTTATGTTGTAGCGTAGCAAGAAGCCCCAAATCCTTGATTTGGCGAGGAAAGCCCGAAGGGCGAGCTGCTTTGGGCCCAGGAAGCGAAGGGAATGAGCTCGGCTGCTTCTCCTCCACACTGATTTTTCTCCGTGCCCGTTCCGCATGCGCTTCGCGCGCAATTGGCGCTTTGCTCTCCTCTTATTCTTCATTGGACGGTTCGGATGGACTTCGCCGTTCTTTCCCAACTAAAATAGAAAGGCTGACAAGACCTCGAGATGTCGATTCGTTTTCCGCCCCCAATGAGATGGGGAATTTGTAACCCCCTATTTAGACTTTCGGGCCCTTCATCTTTCTGAATCGAGACCCGGCCCGGCTCGCGTCGTTCCAACAACCGGCGGGGATGACCTCAGTATACGATCGCGCGTAGTAACTGGGAGTCCTATTACACTTAAGGCCAACTTCAATTCACCAAACCAAGGTTCATCTCGTGTAGTGATTGTGGACTCGTACAAGGATATTGAGTAGACGGTTGATGTATCAGACTCGACCCTATCTTTCGTAGCATGCATTCCCATCCGTGTCGCAACTGATTCGGTAAGCTACGTGTCCGGTGCACGGAGAACTGCCTTCGGTCCCCCAAACTGACTTACTCGTGGCAACCTTCCGGCCGCCCAACGACCTATAACGCTAGTCACTACTCCCACTGGGGCTAGGAAGTAAGCCCCACAACCCAAAGCGGCGAAAAACAAATAGAATTTGCTAAAAAAGCCGGCTAACGGGGGTATTCCTGCGTATGAGAACATAGTAATGGAGAAGGTAATAGCCAAAATAGGATTCGT
>JAWKAU010000028.1:634487-754487 GCA_033398695.1 Orobanche coerulescens
CCCCCACCATTTGATTGAAACAAGTTCTGTGCTGCTCACCACTCCTTGAGGCCAAGGACGGGGTCGAACCGTCATTCCAGGATTTGCAGTCCGATACATTTCCATTATGTTACCTAGCCCGCCACCTCATGTGCCAAAGTAAAACGCTTGTTCTTCCTTTGAGGCTCAGTTCCAAAACATTATTTTCAAACTAGGATCACTCTTTTCCCGACTACCTGTGGTGAAATTACAGAAAGTCAATAATAGTGCCGTCTCTCCGCTCCCTCTTTTTCTACATATGCGGCGGCGGGTTACCAGAGAAGAGGCTCTGAAAGACCTTGCTTCCTGAAAGTAGCAAGCCACTCTACTACTGGTACAGAGGCCAGATAGAAGGTTGCTCATCCAGCCCAGCGGATCCATTGTTTATGCGGCAGTGCAATGCTGCTGAAAAAGGGAAGCCCCTTTCTTTTTATTAGTAAGGGGGGTTCCAAAAAGCTTACCTTATTAGAAAAGTTTTAGAAAGGCCCCCTAAACTACAAGCTAGCGCGCAACGGTAACTTACGTTGTTGCTTGCTGCTTGCAGGCTCGAAAATCTCTCTTTCTCCCCTGTCTAAATTCTGATTGATTAGCTTTTTCCTTCGCGCAAGCGCGTCTAACGACCCTTGTTGTGTTGCATTTTGTGATCCTCCGCTTCAGTCTGCCTTTTTCGGATAGCCGGGACCTGACGTTGATTTCCGATTTCAATTGTTATGTCAGCTCCAGGTTTTTTTGGGCGGTTAGTTCAGCTATCACTGCTGGAAGCCCCTGCGGTTGTTCGGCTGCGTACTCCCCCGTCTGCCTATCTCACACTCCCAAAGCATATTTGGATTTCATATTTCATTTTCCTTTCCTGCATCTTTCTTTCTATCCATAGGTCGGCTTCGTGCAGATAGATCTTTGCCGGGGGAGATTGGTGCTCCTTGAGGTATGCCTTTCCGGTGGGTTGTTCCTTTATCTGTCTTTTCCATCCAGTGCCCGCACTGCGTCAGAAAATCTTCGTCTTCGATCTCTCTTCGCAACGCAATAAAGAAGTCTAACAGTTTCTCTCGACATCTGTCTTTTAAGACATCGATCTCATATCTAGTTGCAGCGTTCACTATGTTGCCTACGCCCCCTTTCAAGCTTGATCCTGCCCTTAGACTCGTTACCTTGTTCGACTGAACTCGTTGGCTCCGTGCCGGTCGGAACCCTGTTCGAGAACCTTCTCTCATAGATTCCCTTCACCAAGTCATCGCCAGCAATCAGCTCTTATCCCTTGGTGTCAAAGGGCGACTTTCTTTCTTGTCTTGCCCAAAAACTTTCTTTATTCTCATTGGTCTCCCGCGGCAAGGTTTTACACATAGGGCCAGCTGCTTTCTTTATCTCGCTTGCCGTTAGTCCGTCTAGCGCCTTTCGGTTGGGGTCCGCCCCGGGGGTTAGACCGCTTGGGTTCTTTTTCTAGTATCGAAGGCAGTCAACGTGTCAGCCATTCTTCTCCTATTAGACTTGTAAATCCTTTGCTCTTTTTCCTTCTCTCTTCATCCCTATCACTTTATTTGACAGGGGCGGAGCACTCTATCAATAACAAGAAAAAAAGTAGCAATTCAGTTTCAAATGGTTTGAGCTTGGAAGCAACCTGCTATCTATCAATAGGCTCTGAAAGACCTATCTATTCTATTATGGCCGGCTTGAAGACATCAGAGGAAGACCATAATCTCTATCCGGGTACGATCATAGCTTCATTCATTCGTTGAACCTTGGGGATAACCATTAGCATTGAGGTCAATGACCACACCACCTCTATCATACATACGACATTACACGAAGCGAGAGTGCATGGTTAACACACACCTAAAGCGCCTACGTTCCGCTTGCAGCCACAACCTAACTTGCACGAGATTCAACAACCGAAGCTACTGATGCCAGCGTGAATGAGATGGGAAGCACCCTAACATTCGCGTAAGACTTGCTGGCATTCGATTACCCCGGCAGTCAGCGAATCGGATCACCAGTTTCACTTAGACATTCCATCCCGGCAGCCCCTATTCACTATCATCCTCAGCCCCTTGGATAGACGAAGCAATCTTCCCCTTGCCTGATTGAAACAATAAGTTAGCCTCGACGAATAGTGGATCAGAGGGGAATCACGAGTTCTTTATGAGAACAAGCGCTTCCCTATAGAACCGAACCCCTACTCTCTCTGGTAATCGAGCGACTTTCTTATATACATTCAAACCCCCAACTAGAAGTAAATGGTTCGTGCTTTCCAACTCACCCCTTGCTCATCTTCTACCCTCTCATCTGTTGAGGGTCCGAAGGAGGCCAAGGCAAGTGCCATAGATTTAGCTGTTGTCGGAAGTGGCAAGTAGACTAGAAAGGGGAGGAGTGCCGGTTAAATGGGTTAGGAGTGCCAGCTCAAGGCGATAGCATAGTGGAAAAAGGCTACGCACCTGAATCTGTTCACACGAATTGCTCAAGGTTGGAGGAAAAAGCACTACTTGAATTTAATCTCCTGTCGAAATGGTAGATGGGATCGATCCCAGACTCGGGGAAAGGGTTCAAGCCGGTAAAGATGATGAGGCGGCTATTAGGCATTTCCAGCTTTATGCATGCAGTTGATCCAGTTACCTCAGGCAGGTACCTTAGGGAGTTTGTTTTAGGCTCTCCTGAGAGAGGGTTAGCACATACCATTGTGCACCAGGCCCCAGGTACGGGGAGAGACAGCGAAAATTGGGAGTTGTCTTATACTTTCTCAGTCTCGGAAAGCCAAGGGCTTACTTTGTCTGGCATTCTGCTATCTATTACATTACTTTTGTACTCGCTTGGTACTGGTTGTTTGATTTATTGGGTAGTTCTTCTTTCTTTGCCCTCAGATGAGGAACTTAGGGGGCAGGAGGCCGTCAGAAGGAGCCATTTGATATAGAGAAATAGCACGCCCTCGCAGGTAGAAATGAGGGCTGAAAGTCGACTTTCTCTTGACAAGGCTCTTCTTCTTTTGACTGGTCTTGCAGAGCCTTATTCATTACTGAGATTTGACTCTGGGAGATCCCGGCCTCCAAGCATTGCATTCTTCAAGTGAATTCCTTACCTCGTATGAGAAGAAGGTGCTTATTCCATTCCTATTCTTATCTACTCTCCGGCTGGCCATATCTTCTTTTAAAATAGAAAAGAAATGGTTTTTTCGCGGGTTGGAACAATGAAAGTATAAGGTCTAAAGGCTGGAGTGCAACCGGACCGGCTCTATCCTGGGAGTGGGACAGGTGTGCACGCCATCTATTTAGAGGAAGAACTGCTTCTGAAACAAAAGCAAGCGGCCTCGCCGAATCTAATCTACTGTGCTGCGCCGCATGTTACGAAAGCGCTCGTAACTCCGGAATGCCAATTCAGCTCCTAAGGTCTTGCAGAGCCTTTCTATCAAGAAAACCAGCGAAATCGAGGGACTTCCATTGACAAAGGTCACCAGAAGAGTTGATAGGACCTGATTTCATCTGTCCAATTAGTGGTATCTCCAATCAAAAGCCCGATAACGCCCGAGAAGCCTTATGGGCCTATCACCTAGGATCGGCTAGGCTAGAAAGATTGTTCCAGTAAGAGCGAATCGTCGAAGAGGAGATAGGGGTTAGACAGGGTTCTTATCCGGGTCTGTCGGGACTGGGGTTACGCTGCTTTCCGAAGACTGGTTTTGCCCTTCCCTTCCTATTAGATTAGAAGAATACGAAGACTAGAAGGAAGCAGTTCTCTTTGGAAGCCCTCAGTCTGGATCGGAGTTAAGCGTATATTTCACTAGTGAATACTCCGCCCCTTCTTGTCTTGCCTGAAACGAATTATTCTCGCTTTAAAGCATGAAAGCTTCAAAAGATGAAGTTTTTGATCAACCATAGTGAAAAGATAAATAGACTTTCTTTTCCGCTTCTCGCTCTAATAAAGAAGGCTTCCTTGTATTGTAGTCAATTCCAGATTGAGTCGGTCTGACGATTTCCGGTCCCTTCCTTTTTAGGGGGGCACGCGAACAAGCATATTAATCGTTCGATAGTGAGCTATTAATTATAGCATCCCCTTGTGATGAGAATCTTGCTGACGAAGCTAAGCCGAGTTTAGCAGCTCCAACACATAGCATTTCCGGATGGCAACTCTGCTGTTAACTCTTCGGACGTCAGCTTCTTAGCAACATTCTCTAATTCTATCCTTTATCGTTCCAGTAGCTTTTTCACACCCCATCGGGTACTTTAGATGATCCAATTTCCGCTGCAGACGATGATATATAATCAAACTTCTGTCGTTGACTTAGAACTCCTTTCATTTCATCGAGTGCTGCTAGCTTCTATTCGACGTCTTTCGTTTCATTTTCCGGCTATCCCGGAACCGGAGACTTTAGGCGAGAAAATTTATATCACGTCATCGGTTTCCGTTGCTGGACCATATGTTACCACTTAAGATGCTTGAGTAGTTGATGTAGCCGAATCACCTACCCCCCAACGTCTAAAGGATCTGCCCTGGCTGGATCTTTTTTCCATAACTTTGGTTGCTGAGTCGGTTTCTGCCATAGATGATCAAACTGCTTCCGCCGGAGCAGATGATGTCCAAAGGGAGTTGTGTTCTTCCCATTTTATACTTTTAGGTTTAGGGCTGCCCGTCTCTTATCTTAATAAAGTCAAATCATCCGCGGTCAGTGGCTGATGTTAACGTGAAACTGAAATAGTCGGCCCTATCAAAAATATGGAGAAGAGTATGTATCTATCCTAGAGGAGAAATTAGGCTCTGCAAGACCTAGCCTGTAGAATAAGACTACTCGCCTGCGGATCTTTCGGTATCTTACCTTGCCTCATGGGTGATTGATTTCCTTCAAAGGGTTCTGCTAGCGATATTACAAAGGAATCGTGGTCATCCAGAGGAAGTTCTCCAAAATAAGACCCAGGGTTTTCCAGCATCTCCAATTCTCGCGTGGAAGGGGTGCTCAAATGGCTAAGCCCCGAGAAAGCTTTCTTGCTTGAGAGCTGAGCTCTTTTGATTAGCTATATCCTTTCCTATTTTCCTATCTGGTTAACCCCAGGTATAGGTATGCTTTCAGCCAGAGTCAATGTAAATGATTGCATTGTGGGAAAGTCTTTGAAAGAAAAGACCGGCCAGCCGTGATATGAGAAATTTTCCTCTGACTTATTACATTAGACCAAGGAGGGAACCTCATAAATAGATAAATATAAAAGTGCTCAGCCGGGGTAGGCTTTTCCATAGAAAAGAACGCAGGTGAAGAAAGTCTCTGGACAGGATCATGATGACCTAGTTTCGGATTCAGCCGAACTTGTTCTTGAGGGGCCCCCATTACTTGCCCAATTGCACACACATATGCACCGTGCCCAGACGCAATGCCAATTACAAGGCTTGGTTTTACAGAAGCCACAGTAGGTCTTTCAGAGCCTTCTGGCCCTTCAATACGAATTGATGAACAGAGATCTCCAGATGGAGGAATTGCTATGCTACAAAGGATACGAACCAGAGGGCCACAAGGTTTTCGAGAACCTAGATTTTGTGAAGCCCTTTCCTTTCGGAGACAGACCTAAAAAGGCAAAGATGGCAGAAATCCGCGGGCACCTTGAAAGCACCTTCACGTGTGATCGTACCTCATAGGTCCCAAACGTGGGTTTTCGATTAATAACCTAGTCGCCCTCTCCTCTTTTGAGGATAATCCAGAGCGAGGATTCGAGGGACCTTATGTGATTATGCGCTTTCGTGCAAGCATGGAAGCTATGTGCTACCCTTGAACCGGGTTCATAAGTTTCTGGCTCTTCAAGACCTTGCTTGGCTTTAGCCTGACTTCCTTCTGTTTAGGGTCGCTGATCGGCCTTTCTTTCTACCGCTGATCCCAAATGCGGATGGAACCGGGGATTCCAATCTAGCAATTGCTTATAGTAGCAGATTGGTGCTACCCTTTCTTCATAGCCAGCTTCCTCAATGCAGCTGTCTGACTTGCGTCTATTTCCCCCTCTTCAGTTCCCTCCACGAATCCTATCAAGTAGACGCAGTACCCGATTCCCTTGCGTAGTAGGGCCTTGTTACGAGAATGCAGTTGTGTTCATGCTCCCCCGATTGCTGATGATGGTGGTGCCCTCCCCCTTTGATGAAAGAGAAGCGCTTTGGCTGGCTACCGGGAGTTGATGACGGACCTTTCAAATTAGAGTGGCTTTTTTCCGTAACCACTGCAAAGCGAGCGGGACCAAGCAAAACTCCAGCTTATCAACCTTTCCTCTTGCCTCGGCTTCGCCTTCCACCTTATTAAGCTTTGGACTTCCACCTTAAACTAAGCACCTAACCCCTGGGACGGGACCTTCGGTCTTCCGGGTTCATATACAACAGCGGATCTTGCGACACAACCGACATCTACTCGATTTACCGGGCAAGGGGATTTGGAGAGAGAAGGCTCTTCAAGACCTAAGGAGGAATTGGATAAGGAAGAAGGAAAGGGCTCAAAGGTGATCTTCGACGGACACTTTCTTTTCAGTCTCGCTATCAATCTGAGGTTAAGCCCTGCCATAGACCGCTTAAGCACTTTCTGGATTTACCTAACAACTCGCTTTTGACCGAGAAGCAGTTTGACAACTTTCATGAGGTGGCTCGCATGCCCCGGACTATATGCCACAACTGAATAGTCTGAGTCTAGGCCTCAAACTTCAACCACTAAAAGGGAACTAGCACTTTCCGGTATACCAAGGAAAGCCGAGGCAAGGGCAACTCCAACGTCAACTTCAACTGCATAGAAGCAAACTGCAACTGGTACTGGATCTCCAACTCTTATGACTCCAGCCCATTTCTGGCAGCACTAAGGGACTAATCAAAGTCTTTCTTTGTAGCGTTGGAGAGGTGAAAACCTTGATGAAAGTAGGGGCGTAGAGGGAAAGCCCGTTTTCTGTGCCGGTTCCATGCCTTCTTCCGACGGATTCTTGAATTTCCTTAAATAGAGGCTCTGCAAGACCTCCCCTTTCTCGAAAATGCTTTATCAACACGATACATAAGCAATAGTAAGCGCTCAGATGCCTAAGACTCAGAGTTCTCAAGGGCGACCTAACCCAAGATATATAGGCGAAGGCCCTTCTTTCCTAGATCCTCCCTCTCCCAACTTGAGTATTTAATAGGCGAGTACTTTCAGCCCCTCTCCCCGCTAAAGAGCACCTTTCTATTCCCGACTCTGCTGGACCAGCTAAGCAGCAAGCTCTAACCCGGCCATCTATCTATTGATTAACCATGCCCTCCTATACTTATTCCATCGGAGTCCCCGGTCAATCCCCTCAAGTTTCTCTCCTTTGGGTCGAGCACATTCTGTCCCTATTACTTTGGTCGAGCCTTTATGTTGAGTTGGACCCCCTTGCCACTAGAAAGCGCTTTTAAGACCACTTTGACCCTTCTTATATCTCTACATATGTCGTACTCTGATGTAAGCACTCGGTGAGGAGGGCTCTCGAACTAGTTAGCAAGAAATTGCGCTTGCCTTCTTTTCTTTCTAATCAGAGGTGGAGGTCAGCGGCAAAGGTGCCTTGGGACATCGATGAAATAGCAGCGTGCACATCTCTTTTATTTCGAGGGCAGGACGTCTTGGTCAGCACCATGCCACGACGAAGTCACTCGATGGCGATACGTATTTTGGAAAACCCTTCTCTTTCATTCAATCACAGAAAGAAGACAGAAGGAGAGCGGAGCTGATCTATCATACCAAAGGCCATTCCCAGATTCTTTTTAGGAGTTATAGAGTTGAGCTATCCCGTTCTTCAATCCGGGCCTGACATCCGCATAAAAAGGTACGTACGGTAGTAGATCGGGGTATGCAACGAGCAGAAGTCATGATAAAGGGTCCTGGTCTCGGAAGAGGCATTACGAGCCATTCGTAGAAGCGGTATACGAGTACGGAATTCTGTTTACTCGCTTTAGATTGACTATCCTCTCCGCAAACAATCTTTTCGTCTACGATCCACATCTTTTGGAATCCTTATTGAGCGAACGCATTTTCTATGGCTTCGTCGATCCTGTAATAGTCTTTCGTAATGATCTTCAGACCGTCCTATGGTTGTTCAAGGATCCTTTCATGCCCGATATCAAGGATCCATCCACTTAGGCTGAAAAAGGAAGTCCTCGCCCTTGACCCCTTCTGCGTTAGAGCAATAGATCCGAAATCGTAGTTGATACCTGGGCCACTGCTCTTGAGCTTGATAAGAATATGCAAGAAGGTGCAGACGGTAAGGAAGAAGAAGCGGTTGAGCACCTATAATACCGCAGTTCATTAGCGAAGCCCCTTTCTTGGTGGGGCGAACAATCAATTGGATTCTCCGACGGAGCTATGATGCAGCAAAGGAAAGGTGAGATATCAAGGAGAGGATGGTATAGGTTCTCGGGGAAGAAGAGAGGGATAGCCGGATCCGGAGAGGCCCCATAAGAAGCAGAGGTGCGGGCTCGCAAGGGAGAGGATCTACGACCTGCCCTAGAGATATATGGATTCATCCATGAGTTCTCCCTAAAGTCGCAGCTTTCGTTGCTATCACCAGCCGAGGAGGTCTTCTACAAACCTGAAGGGAAGTTTCTTTTCTACGATACACTGGAATCGGGTCTATCTTAAGCGGGAAGAAAACCTACCGACGGGGATTCGGCATTCAAGAACTCCCTCCCAGCCATCCTATCTTGTGTAAAAATAGCTTTCAGGCCTGTACTCTTTCTCTCCTGGAAGCGAAGGCAGGAGCAAAGCCTATTGATTCACCTGTTTGCTAACCCGGCTACCCGCACTCTGTAACCAGAATAGGGCTCTGGAGTTCATACCACCCGGCAGTTCATCAGAAGTCTGGAAGGCGGCGCCTAAACTAGTCGGACTTGCTTGAATCGATACGCTTACCGCTGTCTATTCAATTGATTTTGTTGCCCCCTCTGGTAAAATGATTGGGAAATCAGGCTCTTTTGAGGGCTTTTAACCGTTTTCGAAGATTCAAAAGAAAAGCTTTCCCTTGTCTTTGTTGATGCCCGGGAATATCAAACGAAGTCAAGGAAGGGCCCAGCATTGATTGGATTGGGCTCGCCCTTCCCCTCGGGATCTGTTCTTGTTGGGTCTTGTTGGAAAAGATGGAAAGAAAGATCTCTCACCTCGTAATAAAATCAAGATTCAAAAAAGAGGACTGGCTGCGATATCCTGAGATTTTATTCTTGTAGTTGCTAGGTTTCCCACCTCCATGGGAGAAAAGAAGTCGGAGAGATCTAGTATTTCGATTTCCCTCGTATCTATCCAATCCACTAATATTCTATTCATTCATAAAATACCGAGTAACGAGTTGTCTTTGGCGCCGGTTCCTAGCTTGAGACTTGGGAAAGGAAAAAAAGATTGTACTTTCGGGTAGTTTAGGAGAATAGAAAGGAAGACTTGAATCTGCTTTGTTTCCCGATGCCCGTGAAATAGCCGCCCCAAGGAATATAGATAGTTTGGGCGGCCCCTTGGCTTGGTCTTTCAGAGCCTTCCTGACCAGTATGGGAAAGCATCCCCGATGCGGATCTGCTGCCGAATGTATTTGTTCAGCCCGTGTCGCGAAAGTCGCTATATGGAAAACAGGAGTTGTGGATGCCTAACGCGTCATTCTCGATTCGTCGTCGTTTTTGGACTCAAAACCATCGCTTTCCTTGATGTTCGCAGATGCGTAACCCAGAGAACCCATCGGGAAACTTCCACAACTGCTGCTCGGCCCGTTCGGGTACTAGCTTTCCCAAGGAAGTCCTGTAATTGGTTGGTCCCTTGGTGACCAATAGCTTTGGGTAAAGGATCCGTCATCTTTCCATGATTGGCTGTCTGTCCCGTCTGTGATCTCTTCTTAGTTTAGGAGAAGGAAAGGGTGGTTGCCCACTTGATCCAAGATTCATTCCTCCGGATAGAACTGATAGAGCGCCTTACTCAGTTCGTCCATAAGGCGGTCAAATTAGTCAAAAAAAGAGAACAAAAGATCTAGTCCCATTGGAATGCAGAGTCATAGTAAGTAAGCCCAAACAATTTCTTTCCTATCCTAAAGGCTCTGAAAGACATGGATTTATACCAAAGCAGTAAACGACAAGCGGGATTCAGCTTTCCCCATTCCTGTCTCCTCTCCTAAGCTGCGTGAATTCTAGGAAAGCCAGATCAATGTAGTACTGGTAATGTAAGTGAATAGAGACTTCGAGAAGTGCATCCCCGTAAGAAAGAAGTGCAAAGGAGATTCATCAAAGCATAGGAATCTTAAGCAAGCCGGGCGAGAGCAAGGAGTGAAAGCAGTAGTCGTAGTTTTGACTTGACTTACGATATTTTTTGAAATGCTAGAAAAAGGGCGTCAAAGTGGCTGAGCGCGACTTATATGCTTCCAAGCATGGATGCCCTTTACTCTCGCGTGAGCGGCCTTCTCCAACAAGCAAGGGCGTAATGTTAGCTTATCCAATCGGAGACTTCTATCTCATATAGCAGCAATTTCATGCAAGTCAATTTCCTTTCATAGAAGAACTTTTCATTTTCAAAACATCCATCTCCCCTAGTGGCAAAACCATCAAAAAGGGGAACTGACCAATAATGAGAGGAGGTGCTTTCGCCCAGTTACTCGACCGATAGGATAGGCACAGGTCCCGCGCAATGCAATAGGTTTAGTTGCTTTCGGTCAGCGCAAAGCTATTCGGTGAGATCAGATCATGCTGGAAGGGGCGGGGGCATTTCTTTTCTTGTTGGCTCGGGTTAGGAGGTTCGAGTTGCACTTCTCTTTGCGGAATGGAAGCTCATATTGCCCGTTCTATCTGCCTCCAAGAAAAGAAAGAATAAAACAAGGGGATTGGCACTTAAAGGGGCGACGAACCTACCTCTTTCTACGAGCAAAGAAAGATGGACCAGGATGAAGATGTCAATATCGCTATTAGTGATTGTCTAGGAGAAGATTCTCTCTACTGGCCTGGGCGACTCCTGTACATAGGAGGTTGGTCTTTCTCAACGTGGTGCACGGCCCTCAAGAATTTCCGAAAATAGGAGAGGTACCTAAAGGCACTAGCAGCAGATCCAGATGCGGAACTGACAAAGGTAGGTGCAGATCCTGAAGATCGAAAGCCAGTTACGGATCCTATAGTTCCAGGTCCAATAGCAGTTCCAGTAGCTTATCCAATCCTAGCTTCCATACCAATGGTTGCAGGGCCGGCATCTCGTCCTGTTCCGGGTTTTGGTACAATAATAGATAGTCTATCCAGGTGTTCTCTCTTTCTTCCCACCTCCACAGCAAACTGCCAAAAATCCATGTCTTCAAACATGGCCGGGCCATTCTTATCTTTCTTGTTTTGTCAGGTCTATCTCAGCAACAACAGGCTCAGTGGATACACTTGGAAGAGCATCTATTTCTATTCCTTTTGCACTTACAGCATTCCTACCGTCCAGGTTCATGATCTCCCTTTAAAGGGGATCCCCCACATAGTCAAACGGCGGTAACCTTGCATTTTATCTTCTGCCGTTGAAATGACCTAAAGGGTCAGTCTCCAGGGCAGCTTTATTTTTCTCTCCAACTCAGTCGAGTTCCCTGTACTAGCTGCCTTATGAATCCATGGGACCTGTCAGTTACATGAGTTGGAAGGGCTTTAGGGGCTAGACTGCGACCATACAAACCATATGTATATTTGTTCATATCAAACCAATCCCCGCGTCATTGATTGTACCAGGTGCAGGTTGCACTCTTTCTATTTATCTATCTCGGGAAAGCACTCACTCGAGGGCCCGTCCTCGAAACTAGACCTAAAGAAGGAAGTAGGCCAGGTGAAGAAGAAGAGGGGGAATATCACAGTTTGGGCAGACAAGCACGAACGTAGTTAGCTAGCTTCTCCTAATTCCCCGATAGACCATATTATGAGGACGATGCAGGTGGAGATGTGGACCTGGATGGTGCTTACCCAGGAACAGCTCATCTTGGAGCTGACCCTCTTGCTCCTCAGTGAACCGGATCAACCACGACGGCAGGGTCTACTTCTACTGGTGTTGGATTCTCCCTGCATACATCACCATCAACGATTAAAAACAAGGCTTAGTAGAGTTTTTTGCATTAACCAACCGCGAATACAGAACCAGCTGTTGTAGTCGTAGGTTCAGTAGGAATACCTACAACGTGCAGGAACTTTAGTAGGTCCATTTCCGGTAGTACATGTAGGGGCTGGTGTAGAAATCGCAGGAATATCGATTGGGAAAACAAAACGCATTAGACCCAAAGGGAATGTCAATGAGTGTCAAAATCTTATGAAGTTGGCGAGCGAATGGCATACACTCTTGATGAGCCTTTTGTCAGTTTTTTTTTTCGCTTGACCAGTACGACCAGGGGCCTTTGTAAAAGTAACAATAGGATTCTATTATGTACTTTGACTTTTGCCACAAAATGTTGTAAAGAACAAAGCACTTTCTCTCCTATTCACCCTTTACCAATCGAGAAGTATCGGCAATCTCTCTTTTAACTAGTTACTCGGGTTATTTCACTCCGTAATTAGTCTTTACCAGCTTCTTGTGTCGATCTTTCGCACACCCGATTTAAGGTAGTCTGCTGCTAGTTCTGGGTCGATTCCATATTGAATAAGTGAAGAACTGAGATCTTACACTAAGAATCCTTTCCCCTTCGCCTCAACTCCATGTATGCACTCAGAGCGGGGACGCCCATTCTTTATAAAAAAACCATGTGTCCGGTGTGTCAAGTCGTCTCTTCTCCTTAATAGACAAGGATTGTTTACGGGTTTCGCCCTTAGATAAAAGGTTTGTAGTGGCTACAGCAAAATCTCATTTCTGGGCTAAAAGCGATTTCACGACGGTTGACTTTGCCACATGCGAGGCAGTTCCAGCGAGCGTTTTTTCTTTAGTCAACTTCATGCCCGCATTTGTAAGTCGGGTGGAAGCTGGCGTCCCAGGTAGGCGCGTATTCACAATTCCTCTCAGGATTCGACTCTTTCGTACTTCCTCACGTCTCTCAATAAGTGAAGTCTGAAACTCGCCGCACAGCACTTGAGCCGCATCTATCTAGATAAGATATCCCTTCTTTTTTTTGAATCATGGATTTGAGCAACAACAAAGGTTGGCAAGGCGTTCGACCTTTCT
This sequence comes from Orobanche coerulescens, assembly GCA_033398695.1. Taxonomy (NCBI): domain Eukaryota; kingdom Viridiplantae; phylum Streptophyta; class Magnoliopsida; order Lamiales; family Orobanchaceae; genus Orobanche; species Orobanche coerulescens. The sequence continues at coordinate 647,569 of JAWKAU010000028.1, forward strand.
GAGCTCTTTTCTCTTTGAAAGAAGGGGCGCTTCTCGTCTTGTTTCGTACTTTCGCTGAGATGAGACAACTATGAGTTGCCCCTCGGTTTAAGGGATACTATCGAAGCTATGGACTTGGACTGCAAGACTAGAGCCATACTTCTTTTTCTTTTTAGGGACCTTCTAAGCCTGAGTTGAAGATACTCCCAGATGAATGACCAAATGGTCACTCTTTTCACGAACTTGACTAGCATAACTTTAGCACCTGAAACTTAGTGTTAGTAGCATCCATAAACTGGCAGATATGGATATGTAGCCTACAGATTTTATTCATATACTAGTACTGGTAGCACCACAAAGAATGCTTCATAACCTACAGATAGCACTATTCATAAAGAACATAGGCACCTAACGAGCAGCCCGATAACTCATAAGTAGTGAAAGAAAAAATTGGGGATGAATGAGATTGTTAGCTGTTAGGTATCTCCGCCTTTTCGTCTGAGATTCCTGATTTCGCTCAATTGGCATTACCTGAGACAGAACGAATTGATGTCTTGAAGAGCCTTCTCCAACATTCATCAATGTTCGCCTATCGAAGGACTTTTGAAATTGGATTGGGTTGATCTGGATTTGAAATACCTTGGCCTTTGCTTCCGACTGGCTTCTTTGCCCGGAACTGAAATCATCAAGATATTCCGAAAAGGGGGTGGAATCCTCGAATCCCATACAAAGAGTCCAATGCAATGCTCAACAAGGATGGAACTTGATACAGTGTGAATTGAATGAAGGTACTCGCTGAACTCATACCATAGATTCTTCGAAAGCAGATTTGTCCGTCAAGGGCTTCGGCATCTGATGATGGGGAGTGAGAGAATGAAGGTCGAGGGAGCAGGTGCTTAACGCCCTATTGGCTCACCCTTGTATCAGGCCTTGGTACGGCCTATACATGATTGGGCCATGACGGGCAAGGTTCCATACATATGGTCTAGAAATCGTGGCTGGAAATAGCTTTTTGGCTTGCAGTTTCGGGTTTATCATAGACGGGATGGAAGGCAGAAAGGGGCTTGGCTTTATTTTACAGAAAGCGCTCTTTGCTGAGCTAGCATGGACTCTGTCCCTTACCCTTAGGCCTCTCCGCGCAATTCACATTTCGTTTTTGGCAATGCCCTCTTGATCTTCAGCCCTAGTTCTCATCGCATAGGCATCTAAACCAAGGAGACATGTCCAAATCACTCTTGATGAAGAGTCCGCGGACTCTCTTCTTTTGACAGCACAGGGAAGAGAGAAGCCACTTTACTTTCCCCACCATCTTTTTGGGACTAGTCTATTAGTTCTCCCTTGGTCTAGGATGATCAGGGGCCCATAAAACGAACCTAACCATATAGAAAGACTGGATTACCGGAGCATCATAATATACAACTTTTTATATAAAAAAGCAATTGCTTGGCAGAGTCAATCGACGGATTGAGAACCGCCTTTCATTTATGCTAGCCATTCCCTTTCAAATGAGGAAGGGCGTACGTAAGGTAGAGGTGGTTTTGGATAGTTCGATAGGACCATGAGTCAAAGGCAACTCCCCATTGCACAGGAGGATATGGGATATCTATTCTTTGTCTTTTAGTGATCTTGGGGCTAAGGATGTTAACGAAGGTGAGGGCCTCTCTCGCTAGGGCAGTGAAGTTCGTGCTAAATGACCGAACGAACGTATCTGGTTTCGAGTCTTCTCCTACTGAGAACAGAGCGACAGCACGACAGATAGACTAAGCAAGCAGAGTGAGGGGGGGCAAGGTTCTTTCAGAATCCCTATTATCTAAAGTCGTTTCCGTATTCAGCCCGGCTTTTATTTGAAAGCATTTTCATTGCCCTCCGGCGGACACTTCTCCCTCTTGACTAATGCTCTTTCTTCTGCTGTCTGTCAAAAAAATTCCGAACTTATCCTTGTTTACTGGACCTAGGCAACAATCCCTTTTTCGGTTTTTGAATGATAGAGAGCATGGACTGGATTCTATATTTTTGATAGGTCGTCAGATTAGTTTAGACTGCAGTTGATACTGCGTGACCCGAGGTTTCACTTAGACACCCTTTTTCTTTATGCCTAGCCCATTTCAGTTATGCTCATTCCCTGAGCTAACTGGACCCGGGCCTTTCGCGCAATAACTTAACTATGAAAAGAGGTGTTAAGACTACGTCCTTCTCTATGGACACTCTTCCAATAGATGGAGTCAGAATTCAACTACGAGAATCCATTCCGGATTCATGTATCCGGCTTAGTTTAGACGTCCCTGATCCTATCACAGCTATCTAGCTAAAGAGTAATTTATCTTAGATAAATATATATATATTGTACTGAAAAGTAGGCTAAGACCAATCCGGAAAGACTATCGCCTCCATTTAATAAGGAGTAAGAAGGTTAGCCAACGTGAGACTTCGTACTTTGTCTGATTGAAAACCGTGATTAGGTGTCATCGATCACATCCTTTCCATCTACCTATCAAATGCCCTTTTTCCGTGCTTGTCGACTCCCATCTTTCAATAGGGTCCGTGCCGCTTTCGTGATTGCTTTCAGGCTTCGAGCTCTTATCGCCAGTGAATGAGGGAATCCGGTTAATCAATAATGAATGTGGCTTTTAGACCTCATGGAGAAAGAGACTTTGAGACCTCCTATTAATCTAGAAAGCGCAGTCTGAAGTGTCCGTGTCCGTTCTGTCAAGAAAGAATCCCTTATATATAGGCCTATACTTGAAAGCTCAGGATCGGAAGGGAAGGCAATTCGCCATATAAGGTTTAGGAAGCACCCGTGTTTTTGGTCGTTTCACCTTTCTTTCCTGAAGCAGGTTTAGCCGTAGTCGCAGCAGTCAGGGGAAGGAAAATACACCAGTTGATAAGGTTCTTTCTGTTTATGCTTTCGTCTGTCCCGGGATAAGTGTCTTTAGCTTTAGAAAGTCTTCGATGTTAAGTTTCCGAAGAACTTGAGATGTACACAAATTAATTTGTCGAAAGGGATGGGCCCAACAATCTAGTTCATACGCCGCTCGCTCAAGGCAAACAAGGTCTCTCGCATCATTTCTTCGCTTTCGAAGCCAAAGCCAACCCATTCATCTGTCAGGGATGCTCCCAAAATTTCATAATAAATCAGTCTCACGTCCGGATAGCTATCGAAAGAAGTTGACCAAGGGGGTGACATGAAATTGCTTGCAGAAAGAGAGAAGGTAGGCTAGGTGGGACCCTACGAGGACTACCCTCGTAGCAAGTCGCTTACTATTAGTTTAGTGGATGAATACATCATTAGCCAGTTCAGTTCCCGTCTCCTTCCCTGTGATATTGAATGTGCTTTTGTCAGCCATTGAGCAAGTGAGTTCTTTTTTAGCCAGTTCGGAAAAAGTCCCATCTGCCTTCGAGCTCAGCTAATCCCCAGCCCTTTCTGTTGCAGTCAAAGGGCAATCCATTAGATCAGGAAAGCTTTAGCTTAAGAGCCTAAGAAGAGAATCAAGCGACTTCTGGACTTTCTGTGGCTCTATCGATTGTGAGTTCCCGGGAGTTCTATTTCTCCAGTTTGAGATCCAGCTGGCTAGTTTGAAAGTGTTTACTTTACTGGGGGTAAGATAGTAGCGGTACCGGTCCCGATGGTGATCTCTTTTTTGGGGCCGGTACTTTGATTTTCCCATCCCTGTGATCAAGGCTGTGATAAAAGCCTGTTTTGTAAAGCCAGTAAAAGACCAGCAAATGCAATCTCATCTCTGAGTCTAAGGAAATTTCTTTGACTTTACACCGCCCCTCCTTTTACTTCCTTGTGCGCGGACTCCATTTTCTAAAACCAGTGAAGATATTTGCAATTCTCTTCTCAATGTCGTGCCAGCTGAGGGTGACAGGCAAATGTAATTTGCTGTGGAACTAGTCGAGGCTGGTCAAGATCAATAGGCTCTTCAAGACCTTTAGTAAGTTCCAGAAAGAAGCAAAGGAAGTGCTGCTGCTTGCTATCCCATTAATCAGATGTCACTAGGCCGTCCTGATAGTCAATCCTCTCTCTTGCCTATAAGCGCCTAAGTGATTGTGAAGTCTGATTTGTTCCCGAGGGATTCTAATAGACTTTCTGGACTCCTCCTTTTTAGCGAGTTTAGGATTTATGTTCAAGGTCTGGGGTTCCCGTTATCACTAGTCTTAGTGCCCCTAGATTCTATAAATCTTCTTTTGGTGGACTCTGAGGCTATGTTATAGTATATGCCAATACCGATCCTCTTGCAGAAAAGAAAAAAGCTATTCTTAGTCTTTCTGCTAGCGAGCCATTTGCAGTGACGGGTTACATACAAGCAAAGATCTCTGCTAGTTACACCAATCCAGCTTTCTCTTGTCCATCCCTGCCCGGGTTTGCGTTCTAGTTCTTGTAGTTTATGGAAGCTTTGTTACATACCATGCAGTGCAGTTGGAATAGCAGTTGAAGTTGAAGTTTCCTCTTTTTATTTAGTTGCGGTGTAAGCCTCTAAAGGAGTAGGTCTAGCCCCTACAGTGTCAGTGACAGTTTATAGTTCTCCAATTTGATTCTCGGCAGGGGAGAAAGCGAACCGTTCTAACGAGATATGAGGCTAGTAGAATACTATAATGAGGACCTCTGCTCAACTTATGAAATCCATTCTGTTTTACCGGGACTTTCTTATCCTAATTTATCTTAAGGAGGTACCAAAAACCGATGGTTGATGTCAGTCCCGGGGAAAGAGATAGAATAAGGCGTGGACGCAGAAGAACTCTTAGCATGAAGTGTGAAAGCCGATCAAACTTTAGCCGGACAAGAGTTCAAAACCCTATTCCAAAAGAGGATGAGGTAAGGCTCACTAAGGTCTCAAAGAGCCTCTTCCTATCGGTCGAGGTAAGCTCTTTTGAAAGCGAATTTGTCCCCACTTGACTTTGGCAATAAAAGAAGTCAAGTCAAAGTCTCTTGTTATATATATACGCAAATAGATCTTTCTGCCCGCATATCTGCTTCCTCGGCTGAAGCGTATAAGTGTTGTTCCCAACCTTCAACTTAAGTCCGGTAACAGAGAAAAGATCGAGCAAAAGCAAGAGCAGCAGAAGATGATGGGGCTTTGCTCTGTCCACTATGGATGAATAGGTTGGATGGGATGCATTGGGATCTAGATCGATAGAATCCCGCTTCTGTTCATGGAGACATGGTCTCCGAGTCAGTTGAGCAAAGAAGGCTTTCTGCATAAGCTAAAAGGAGGAGTGTGGTAGTTCTACCGGAGATGAGCCCGATATACTATAGATGATATAAATCCAGATCTGTGGATCTCAGTCTCTATTGAGCTTCTCTATCTTAAAAGGTTACGAAGACCAAGGAGCTGAGCCATTGGTATTTGCCACGAAGGCTAGGCTGAGCTATTTAGAAGCATCGAATCACAACTAAACGAGTCTCATTTTTAGATAATCTCCAGCTTCAGAGGAGCATCTTTGCATGAATCAATACTAACTCCTCAGTCAGCTGACCTTCGAGGAGATTAGAGCAGAAGAACTCCGTAACGGGCCTCGAATCCAAACGATTTCTTGTCTTCTCTTAAGATATTTCGAGTTAGGACTTGATCAAATGACTCCGAAACATAAAGTAAGAAAACCAGAACCCCGTAACGCCCAGAAGAGGGAGAATAAGCTTGCCAAGTTTATACTATTATAGGGGGGATAAATTATCAAGCAGCTTGATGGACATCTTCCTCAAAAGAGCCTATTCCATTCCAAACCACAGCACTATTTATTCATCTGATTCACTTGCAACAACTGCTCCTTCTTTCAAAGAGGTGCAAGGGGTATGAACTCATGTTACAGAATGAAGAGGAGTCCTGCTAGCGGCCCTTCAACGCATAGGGTGCCCTTGGTCGAGGTGAATCTGCTTCGAAAGCAAACAAAAGAGGACGCGAGTTATAACGTAAAAAAGACAAATTCCCAGGTCTTGAAGAGCCTTAATGAGATGCCCTTTATCCCTAATACAGGAGCCAACTCACCTCGGAGACTGGGGTAGCCAACATGTGGCATCAGCCTTCCCGGTGGTACTTACATCAGCCCATCATGCCTTGCTTGCTTAATAGACTTTGATCCTGGCCTTTTTCCCCGCAGAAAGAAAGAATTGTTTAGCCGAGGCTGCTAAAGCTCGGAGAGGGATCAGTGTGAAATGATCTGAACTTCACCTTCACTTCACTTCTACCATAAGGGGAAAGAGCCAAGCAGCTGCTATTTCTTCCCATCTCGAAAGATCCTGTTAAATACGCCCCTAGCCCTATAAGGTTGTAAGGTGGGGTGTGGAGACCAAGGTTCAGTTCCTATTGAGTCAGATGTGGGATTCGTTTCATATCATCGATGTATATCAAATTGATAGAGTTCATGTACAGCCGGCTACGAGTACTCAAGCAGCGGTAATGACTCCATCAACAGTCAAAGAAGGCTCTTTTAAGACCAGTCTCCAAAAGCTAGCTGAAAGAGAAATGAGTTAATAAAAGACATCGGAGGCCCATTGAGGAAAGCCGGAAGTTCTCACTTATGAGAAAGATCATTTCAATACTGAAAGCTCGACCATAGGCGGAGGAGCTTCCAGAAGTGTAGGTCTTGTCAGAGCGTTGTTATCAGAAAACACTTTCCGCTGTAATAGAATCCATCCGTATAATGATGACACCTGTTGGATTACTTCCTCAAAGCAAGGAGCGGAACCCTATGATGACTCACTTTAGGTTGAACTTGATCTGAGATCTCTCCCGTCTTCAAAAACCAAACAATGAAGCCAACTCTCACCTTCGATTGCTAGATGACCGCCAAACCAATGAAAGTTGAGAAAGATTTGGCATATGGAAAGGCAGCTAAGAGCGCATCTGGTCTTCACGCAAAGAGCGACGGGTTACGGGCTCATCTCATATGTCCGATTCAGGCATCTATCTTATTGACGCAATTTGAAGATCAGGTCCTAGCCGACGTTGAAACAGATCCTTAATGACTGGCGTCAAGGGCAACCTTCCCACGGTATCTCTTGATACGCTTACCCGACGTGCTTTTTTTCATCTTATTGCTCTTGCCGCGCTTATTCTTCTGGTTAACGCGCCCCACTAATAACTTAAAGACCACGTTCAATCAAGCTAAAAGCTAGTCGACCTCCTTACTTCTTTACCGCTCCTGCCCTTACAAGTCACGACCAAAACTTAGTTCTTAGTACTTTTCCTTCATATCTTCTCCCTCTCTCTCCTATCTTGAATCCCTCATTAGAACGCATGCTCGTTTGATGAAAGATCGCAGGTGTGGCTCCTTCCTATGGTCTCTACTGCCAACTCGTTTCACTCCAGTTTACCGTAGCAACTACAGCAAGCTGACTAGCTCCCTGGCTCGTATGACTAGCTCGCTTACTTTACTTTCACTCAACAGCCTAGCTCTAACAAGCCAACTCCGTTCCTAGTTTCGCTACCCTGCTTTAGCCTCCCCCCTTATAACGAGCAAGTAAGTATACTAGCTGAGCTAGCCGCATTCCTAGTTACTACTTAGTAGCCTTATTTCACTTACAGCTATCTAAGACATTCAGGGGCTGTGTAACTGCTGTTAGAACGCGGATGTCGAAAAGTGAAGATTGGTTCTGTGCCAGGTCATGGTGATATGCTGGATTGGATAAAGGGTTGTTTCGTCGATAGCATTATCTGATGTGGGATGCGTAGTAGCTGTTGTCACAGTAGGGGTCCCTAAGGCGGGAATTGTCCATAGCGTTGATTGCTCTCCTTGTTCTGCTCTCATATAAATAGCTTGAACCACCTTTCGCTAACCTATTGGGTAACCGGGAGAGTGAGTTTGTATGCCTGTTGGGTCTTTTCCTGGCTTTCTCACTAGGCAAATTATCAAGTCGATGCTCATATAACTGCATTTTGATACTTTTTTGAAGACGAGAAAGAGTTAGCAAAAGCACTTTTCATCTTTCACAATAACCATGGCATTCGATGCAGCCCAGTCTTCCACCGTCTTTGTCCGCTGATGTAATGGGCATGCTCCTAAATCCCTGCATTCCTGTCAACGCTTTAGTCTTTCCGATTGTCTGGTTCTGCTCGTGATGGAGAATGACATGCAAGCATTAAACAACCTCCGTATTAGCCGGGGGAAGTCACTGAAAGCTCTGACTCGGATGAGGTGGCTTCTTGTCTCTTTCTTTGAGATACGATAACAGAAAATAGGGAGTTGGAAAAGCTGCTAAGGGACCCACCAACACAGGTATTTCAAGAGGTGCAGGAGCGTAAAGCCACTCTACTATCAGCTTAGAGCATGGAATGGGGGTTCTCCGGGGAAGGCTTTCGTAACCAATTTACATTTCCTTGGCTCAGGTTATTCTCAACTCATCTTATGCGCTTTTGAAGGAACTCCAGTCAAAGACTGAGAAGAAGCTAGTGACGAGTGCTGCTATTGCTTATGGGTTTTTCTTCTTATACAAAAGAGTCCCGATGCCTATTTCTACTTCTAAGACAAGTAGGAGCGTCGGAGAAGTCATTACTTGAAAAGTCATCTCTCTCTTTCCTCACCTTTGAAATGGAGCTTGAGCTGCTAATCACTCAATACCCTCTGTTCTTCTTGCTCAAGAAAGTTCATGATTGAAGGCAGCTATTACCAGACATTTGTAGAACATAGCCTCTCACTCACATACCCTATTCTCTGGGCTTCCAGAATTCATTGTTCTCTCTTGAAAGGTAGGGGGGCATCCCCAATGACTGTTCCTGGAGTTGGAGGAAATTGCTGAACTTGAGGGGCACTATGAGACCTTTCATCAGGTCCAAAGTGGGTAATGGGGAAGGTACTTTGGTTCGACAATCGGAAATCGCTGGCGGTTGGTCCGGAAAGACATGGGCAATTACATAGCGCCTTCTCTTACTGTTGAAGAAAGCGAGAACGGAGAGTACTAAACAAATAGAAGACACCCACTTAGCAGAAGCCATAGATCTTACCAAACTATGTTCTAAAGAGAGTCTGTTTTCTGGCTACATAGTCTGTTTTGAGCGCCCATAGATGTCGAACCTCTTGAACAGCTTCCAATTATTTAGAGTTCACCCAGGCTAGCCCGGATCCGTCTCAGACGCTTACGAAGAAGGCAAAGTCCCCGCTCACTCTGCATTGATCTGGGGGGCAAGGGCTAAACCCGAAGCAAGCCTGAAGCAGTGTAGCAAGACCATCTATCCGGTCAAACCTCTCCATTTACCCGTTGTTTGTCGGACCCGATTTCGTAGACAAGTGTCTGCCATTGAACAAAGGAACTCTGCCCTCTCGTCACGCTTGCCGACAACCCGCTTTCTATCCCCCGAGCACTCAGTGGAAGAAGAGGAAGAAAGTCATGCAGTCTCCAATCCAATCCTTGTTCCCAACCGAAAATGTTTGGTTGATCTCCAGGTTCTGGGACATTTTTTGCGGTCAAGCTCATCTGATAATAGAAGTACCTCTGTAAGGACTCCATCTCAACATCAATTCGCATTTGATGGCTATTTTACTTGAACATTTTCATTAACGCCTCCCGCTTGTAGCTCGAAGTCAAACAGAAAGCAGAAAGAAAGCCCGAGGTGCTGACCCGCAGCGAGGCAGGCCCGATCGGGATGATCTTGAATTAAGATTTGCTTGTCCTTACTTGAATTAAGACTTGAATGAAGCAGAAACCCGGGGGGAAATCTTGAATCAGTGAATACTTAGCCTTTCAGCTCGATCCGGATAAGAGGTCTTGTCAGAGCCTCTATTGTTGAAGCTCAGTTCAGTAAGACAATCGGGTTTACCAAGCTTCGAGGAAACTACTTACTAATTTATGCCTGGACGCTGGAAGAGCGAACTATTCTCTTAGACAATGCTCTATCGATCCAGAACTCCTGGAAAGCAACTTCGATACCTAGATAGCGGGAGAGGAGGGGCTAGCCCATACTAAAGGGAATCCACTTCTTTACTAGAGAGAACTCGATTTGAAGCTTTCATTCCGGTTTGGTTTATCTTTATTTAGCTATTGAGCAAAAAGAGTTCGCTACCTTTTTAGCGCTCATCTCCTTCTCTTCAGGGATATGTAACTCCAAGCCATCAACATTTGGGAAAACAACATACCTTGATGCAAACCTATAAACTCCTTAAACCACCTCTTAAAGTGAACGTGAGTAGGATCTTTAAGTTTCAGAGAGGGCTGCTATTGCCTCTCCTTCACAAGCCCGATTCCGATGGTTATGATTACAGCAACAGTTAACCCTCCGGGTCTTGACTAGGAAACTAGCTCTGCGAAGACGCTTCTTTGGTGTTCTTCCGGTGGATGAAAATCAAAACCAACTAGCCAACCAGAAAAAAAAGGCTTCCGTCCTCGGAACTAAAGCTGGTTCTATTCCGGACAAGAAAGCAAAGCCGGGGACCTAGGTGGGAGGAACTGACTTGACTGGTTAAATTCCGGTACTTAGTCATTCGACTGACAAAGAGAGGGGACCGAAGGAGAGAAGAGGTTTAGCCCTTTCCCTAATGGTCGATCGAGTAACTATGCCCCTTGATCCTAACCAAAGTAAGGAAGCTACCCTAGTCCACGAGTGAAAGACTTTCCACTAGATAGAATGAGGGTAGCTCTCCCGATAGGTTACGAAATAAAAACCTGATTCGAATGCTTTCGATGCTCTTACTTGGTTTAACTCTATTTGTGACCTTTTCTCGTATGTGGGACTCGCTCTTGGGATCGTCTTTCGTTCGCAACAAGGTAGCCATAGGGAGAACCTGTGGCTGGATTGAATCCTATGCCCTCAAGTTCTTCAAGTCCGGATTCATGGATAAGCCTTCAATACACGGAAATATGGACCTATATATTGATAAGATGATATAAGAAAAAAGGGATAGATAAGAGATAGATTTATATTAGGGAAAAGAGTTCGGAAGCTGTTCTTGTCTAGGCCTAAATAGTTATTAATGGAAGATGCTTTTGAATAGGTAGTTGATGGAGAAAGAGAACTCAATCTATAATTTCCACTCCATCTAAAACCCGGCATTAGCAATTGAAGAGCTTAGTTAGAATGGGTGGAACTACTCGAACTGGCTCGATAAAGTCTGGGAGATTAGATAAGCTTTGATATTCTTTTTACTGAAAATGCACCGAAGGCAACTGCCATTGAAACTATATAGTTCTATATAGGCTGCAGGGAATGCATGGCAGGGAACTTCTATAAGGCACCTTCCTAAGCAACTTATCTAACTTCCACAGCTTATCTATAGTCTTCCATTCCACGGCTTAGCCATAGGAAAGAAGAGGTTATGCATACGAAAGTACTCTTTAGCCTAGCACTCCAACAGTATGGGCTTCTTTTTTGTCTCCCACTAGATAGCTAGCAGAAAGAATGGCAAGACGAAAGAAAGGCTTAGGATAGCTAATGACAGGGAGAGGGAGGAAAACAACTTCTGGCTCGCAAGAAAGGTTTCAAGGAGGACCGGAGCAGATTCTATTGTTGACTAGAAGCTTCAGGAGTTCAGTTCCTTTCTTCGGGTTCGGGGGAAGCAAGCTACCTTCTCGTATAGCTGGAATTCAAGAAAGGGAGCTAGCTAAGGCAGCAAGCCAAGGCCGTTAATGAGTACTTCGATAAACAGATTCAAGAAATGACCGATAGATATAAACGAGAAACTGAACAAATATAGGAGTCATGGAGGCGTGACTGTGAAACCATACTTTGGTACAGTTAACAAGGTTGGTACCTATGTTAGCGAAAGGACACATCGAGAGGCTGATAGAGTTCTCTTAAATAGAAACCAGTCCTTGTCAGCTACAGTGGCACCGATGGCCAAACAAGTGGCCAGAGAAGTCATAGTCACCCTTGAGCCCATAGTTGCTAAGCACAATGAGACTAACCAAGCCTTGGTTGGCGAGATCCAAAGAGTAGCCTCGAATGCAGGCCAGAGATCTGACTTAGAAAGGAATCGAATGACCCTTAGCACTAGGGCACCCCCACAGGACCCTAGGTACCTCTAGCTAATGAATTCCCAAGCCTTAGGGAGAACCCTTTGTTTGAACAAGGTAATATCCCCATTAGGATATCCAACACAAGTACAAAATAGGGGTTCCCCTCAAACGAATAACTTGAGTCTACCTTCGAATACCCAGAGTAACCCAGTGATTGGACTGCCCTAAATCCTGGAATAGATGCTTCGAATGGCCAAGTGACAGGCCTGAATAGTCAGGAAAAACCACCACTGAATGTACAAGGGGGGTCAATGGCCAGAATTACCAAATCCCACAGCCTGCTGTGCCAGTGAAAGGAAGACTTGACCAACTACTTGATCGAACAAATGTATGGCCACATTGAAAAAAAAAGTAATAAATAGGCTGAACGTCCATTAGAGTGTTTGAAAGCCCTGAATCCTTACTCTGTACGGAGCAGTAGGCTGGAGTTAGAGTCCGTATCCGTACCGTACTACTTGCCTGGAGTAGGAAAGAGTGTTCTATCTGTTTTTTAGCCAGTCACTGGTAGTGCGCGGGGTTCGCAATACAATAGTGACTTAGGTTTATTTCTCTCTGTTCGCTATAGTCCATTAGTGGTATAAAGTCTAATCCTTCTTGTCCGGTAAGCAAGCAGGCTCTTCAAGACCTTCTGGCCTTTGCTTGTTTACTTTCGTCCACCTTCTCACGGTGCCACAGGACTTTTTCCTCCTAATTCACTCGAAGCATAGTTTGATCTCCAAATTCTTGGAAGTTCTACTTAGACGGTTTCACGGGGGTACATCTTGACTCGTCTAGAGCGAATATGCCGCTGATGCATAAGGCAGTGTGGCACCTGCTGAATCATATCTCATTTTTAGCTAGGCCTCACGCACACAAAGACCTGAACATCGCGTTAGACCGGTTGGTCAAAATAGAAAAAAGACGAGCTGCTAACATGGCTCTTTACGAAACCTTGTTGCGGCTGGTCGCCTTAGTTCAGTCGAATGACTTTTTAGAGGCTCTGCAAGACCTGACATCTATACAGCCTCACTTCCAAGGATAATCGAAAAATTTCCCTATTGTCCTGTCCCCACTTCTACTTCCCCTCTACACCCTTCCCTAAAGCCTGGTCCGTCCAACGAAAGTAATTCTGGTCTTTGCTCCGAATATTCCGAAGTTGAGGATCAGGAGGTTATTGGTACTGCTGCTGTGGACTTCTTTTCGAATTGATTCTCTAAAGGTACCAGCAACCCTTCTTTACTTGATGCTATTCCTGTTCTAGTTGATGCCAATATGAATTTCTCTCTATGCACTCTTCCCACGGAGAAGGAAATTAGGCTTTATCGAAATTCTCTAATTCATGATTCTGCCATTCTCACTTTTGGAAGGGCGAGAGGGCTTGGAATGAATTCTTTGAGGGCCTATATTTATATTAGATGGAGGAAAAGCTCTACTTATACGGAGCGGGGGGGCTCCCTAACCAGCTTTATCAATAAAGACATTGCTTCTTCATGGATTGGTTCCTCAAGGTGACTTTCCGCGATAAGATCAATAATATAACTCCTGAACGAAAGCTGACTCCACTGGGGTGAGAACTCCCTTTTACCAGGCGGAAAGCATCCTCTCTTCTAGTTTAGCCCTGCTATCGAAAGCTAAAGCTTCTGTTACTGACTGTACGCCTACTTCTCTTCCTCGCTCTTCACGGTTGGAATGGAATAGGGCTCGAAAGGCTTTCTTCCATGGCCATAGCCTGCTTTATCCATAATGGCTTTTTGGGCTATAAAGCTGCTTTTCATCTCTCTTTCCCCTTCCGCTTACTGAAGAACTGGATAACAAAAATCCTTGCTCCGGTGGCTGGAAAGGCTACCTCTCTCCTTTTGCTTTTGCCATCTTCCCGTTCTTGTCTACGATAATGGAATTCATTCTTTCCCGGTAAAAAAAGGCATCAATTCATGCTACTGATACTGAGTCAGAGAAATAGCCCTCTTTCTTGATTTCACACATAGGACCCTCTTTCCCTTCTTTTCTAGTTGACCTCTAAAGAGATTCAAGCCAATCGATTCAATAGAAGGCATTAAGCAGACAGAGCGCGCGAAGAACTGCTGCGCCATAAAAGGTTATCTCAAGTTTTCCTCAAAAAGACAGCTTTAGAGCACAAGTCAAGTTCATAATAGGCGAGCAATTACGAATATGGTTTAGCAGTTTACTAGGGTCTTCTTCTTCCCCAAGACCTGATGCCTTATCTGCTTATTGAGCTTAGAACTTCTTTCACACTATTTGCGTGAAGCATTTGTTTGCTTTCCCACAGCTATCTATGCTACCTTTAAAGGTATGGCTACTTTCCCGGTTCCTGCTGAATGAAACTCCTAAAGCCAACTCACCCAACTGACCTTCCCAGAAAAATTCATACTCTGTTGAATCTTCTGTTTGTGTTCTTGCGCCTGCTTGCCCTTTTCAAATCCTATAACCTTCTGACCCGTCCCTGGGGCCACTCTCTAGTGGATCATCTTCTTATCATAGCGAGTACTTTATCTAAGGAGACTAATGGCGATCAAATTTCCTTTCCTCCGCTAGCTGATAGAGCTCACCTCGCGTAAGGTGGGCGTCTTCGCCTTGATTCTCTAGTTTATTAGAACAAAATCTTGAGATGAGATTGGCATAGAAAATTGACTCAACTGGCTTAGGGCTAGTTATCCCCGCGAACGCTAACCCAGACGCTTATTGCACGTTTTTTTGCATTGAGTTGATTGAGTTCGGAAAGTCCTCCTCCGTGCTCTTGTTGCTGGTATTAGGGAGGCCCATCTTCTTACTTAACGAGTTTGTGTCGCATAATGTGCCCTTCTTCCTGTGCCAAAGGAGAAAGGAAGATTTTTTTTTCACAATGGAATCATGACAACGTCTAGTTCCGCTTCTTGCTCTTTTGCAAGAATGCCTTTAGTAGACAACCAACGATTTGAATTCAAAATCCCGGGGCAGCTATACCGATGTGTCAACGTCAACGGTACTTCTCTGATCTGATCGAGAATCATTCTCCAACCTGCTTTTAGTCAGGTTGAAAAACCTTTCCCAATCCTGTTCCCAGGGCAGCGCTCAGTAGCAACCTCTCTTTGCAACCGGGGTATTGCTTTCCTATGCACCCATTGATTTTGCTCGATGGGATATTAAGAATAAGCAGCAGCCTCAGATGAGGAGATGGCCAAAGAGAGAGACCCAACCTGGTGATGCCAATCCTTGATAACAAGAACACACGAGCACATGACTAAGAGGGAGAAGGGCCTTAAACAGAGAAAATAAAGTCGGTTTCGGATAGCCCCCCTCAATTGGATTCCTTTTTCTTCCCAGTTGGCCTGCATTGGCTAGGGATGGTACGTTATTTAAACAGTGACATTTCTCATGGATTTGAACACATAATCTTAGCAATCCTAGATCACACCTATATGAAGCCTTGCGGCATCTCTATAGACTCTTCCACTCATTCTACTGCCGAGCTCAAGGCTGAGGGAATTGGTCTCATAGACTGGTTCAAGAAAGTAATGTTTACCAATAAAAGACTTTCTTTTCACCCCGTTCAATCAGTTAATTAGTAAGTTCCGTCGCTCCTCTTCTTCGACCGCGAGTGAACCATAGCCCTTTCTTGGAACTTTAAACAACATCTTCTTTTTGTTTACAGAGCTTAGTCCTTAATCCTTTATTCTCTTCCGTGAAGAATCTGGGTAGAAACAGTTGTTCTTGAAGCGGGAAGTTAGAGGTAAGGGTGCAGGTAAGATAGTAGTGATCAGATGAACATCTCACTTTCGCTATCAGAGCTATGTGAGGGCAAATCAACTAAGGCTTTACTTTTCAGGAGTTACACATTTCATGTCATAGCCTGCTAGAGTGAGGAACAGCCGATCTCCCTATGAGTATAGTATAGTATAACATTAAGTGTTTGATTGGGTCACATCTTGTCAGAATATGAACTGTGAAGGACATGAAGTAGTGACGCAACTTCTGAGTAACAAAGACTAATGTGAGGCTCTGACAAGACCTGAGTACCTTGTCCCCCGACCTGTGATCACTCGGCTCAAGTAGTATACTGGGCATTCCTTGCGAAAGAAAATATAGATAGATGAAGGGGTCGTACGATCGATTGCTTTTTCACTGGCATAACTAGTAACTTGACTCTTTCTAAACCCGGCAAAGGCCGGAGCTGCTACAATAGCTGAAGCGGGAGCTGGAGGAAATAAGACTGATAGATGGACGTGAGAAAGCTCTTTTATCATTTTGGTCTGGCGGGAGGAGAATAAGAGTCTCATCTTTCAGCTGGAGTTAAGGCTCTCCTGTAAGAACTCTTAAAGGAATTGGTAGACAAAGCATAATCTTCTTACAAGCTAAGCGCAAGATTCTCAGTTTCAGTTCAATTCCCAGGTAAGCAAGTAAGGCAGCCGGAAAGCGAGTTTTCTGTTACTAAGACAGCATCAAAGAACCGTCAGTCGTTCATTGGATAGGAAATCTGGAATGGAAAGTACAGCAGTCGCTACTAGAATCTCAAACAAGAACCGAGATGAACTCGAAGGCTCCAGTCTAGGCGGATTTCTTCCCTTTTCTAGCTGTTCCCCTATTGATTCTCGATACCCGGCACTAGTGAATTGCTATCAGAAGTCGCTATAATCAATGTCTCGAATTCCTAATTCGAAGAATCGGTCTAACTTAATCTTATTAATGCTATCCGCCCGGAAACTCAATAGCTAGCTTCCCAGCTTTCTTTTCTTCCCTTGAAGCAATTCCTCGAACAACAGAACAAGGCGCTTACTTTTGAGGCCTGGCTCTTCTTCCTAGTCCTAGATTTGAGTTACTAGCATCGTTAACAGGCCGAGATACGATTCAAGGTCGGAGCAGCTAATCCACACCTTTTAAGAGCAGGAGACTCATACTAGCTCTTTGCTTTTGTCCAGCTTGGTTCAATTAATTGGATAACTCAAAAAGAAGCGGGCTTGATTGCTGTGATTCCTTTGCTGTTCAGCGTGATCTTGAGCCAATCTTCTCAATTCCATAGCCGAAATGCCAGGGCAAAAGACGTATGGGCTCACTAGCTATATCGCCTTCGTCGAAGTCATTTCATAAAGAAACCAAGAATTCTGCTATTTGATGAGCCCTCCTATTCGTGACTCGAAACAATTCGTTATTGGCAGGCTGAGCTACTGATTCTAAGAATGCAGCAACACCTTACTATCATCGACAACAGCACGTACAGCAGCCTCCCCTTAGGCGAATAGCTTCTAGGAATTGCGCTCCTTAGGCCTACTTTCCTTTCTCCCTATCCTATTCACTTGGCTACACTTCCCTGCCTTAGGTCAATCAAATTTGATCCATTTTCTATCCCTAAGCCAATAGAGCGTCTTGCCTTCGCAATATCGAAGGAGAAATGTAGTCAATGCTTTCATAGTCTTTCTACGGCTAGGCAAATGACTTCTTTCAACGGAAGGATCCAAGTCTAACTTCTCTTACGATATTGATTCTCGACCTAAAGTCCAACACTCGAACAGGACATGAATGGGATGAGGTCTCTTTGACTTCAGTCTCGAGTCCATAAGAGTCTGGTAAACAGGCTATAGCTCAATTGTGTAACCGAATGGGATGTCTCCTGCTTATCCATCAGTCCCAGGGATCCGAGAGAATAGATAAGCCTAGGCAACAGAACGAGAATGAATGAAAGGGTTAGGATACGAGTGAGCATATCCAGCAACAGAGAGAAGTCAACGGAGGCTTCTTCCTCTTAGTTTTCCTTCGACATGTTGTTCCCCGAAGTCAGATTGAAGCGAAGCACTGTAAGCAATCAACCTACAGGGAAAGATTCTATATCTATCAAAGAATGCAGGACATTGAGGCTACTACCGATACAGAAGACAAGGACTTGATGGCTATCTTCAAACCATTCTATTGCCCCAGAAGCATTGCATGTAGTCCTATCAGTCTACTGTAGTATGCGCTAGGGATGAAAGAAAAGCCCCTTCTTGTTGAGGATGGAAACTGAAAGGAGAGGAGGTCATCAGATCAACCGGTTTACGGAACAAGGATTGAAGCAAGGCCTAGGAGATTGATGAAAGAGGCCGAAGTCAGTCTTGTCTTCAACTCGTGAACTTAGCCGATACAAAGCTATATGATAGCACCCGGGGTTCAATCTATTATTTATCATTCATGGACGTTGATAAGATCCATCCATTTAGCAGCCCGGCATAGCCTTAAAATGAAGGGTGAGGTTCAAACGAGGAAAGGCCTTACGGTGGATACCTAGGCACCCTGAGACGAGGAAGGGCGTAGTAAGCGACGAAATGCTTCGGGGAGTTGAAAATAAGCATAGATCCGGAGATTCCCGAATAGGTTAACCTTTTCAAAAACTGCTGAATCCATGGGCCGGCAAGAGACAACCTGGCGAACTGAAACATCTTAGTAGCCAGAGGAAAAGCGATTCCCGTAGTAGCAGCTAGCGAAATGGGAGCTGCCTAAACCGTGAAAACGGGGTTGTGGGAGAGCAAGCGTCGTGCTGCTAGGCGAAGCAGTAGAATGCTGCACCCTAGATGGCGAAAGTCCAGTAGCCGAAAAACATCACTAGCTTACGCCCTGAATAAGTAAGACCCCGCTCTTTCGAATTCAAAAAAAAAAGCTCTTTCAGACCCGTTGAGAAGTATGCCTCACGCCTAAGCCGACATTGGCCAGTCTTCTATTGAAGAAAGGCGATCTCAGATCAGGGAACCGTTAAAAGGTGCTCTTTCGGCGAAGAGAAGTGGAAGATCTTCCATAGGTCGGAACTGATGGAACGAATCAATGTCTTTCTTTTGAATCTCCGCGGAGGAGCAACTGAGGAGTCGAATTTGCGAGGGGTCTCCTTCCCGAGATTCAAGAGATCAATAGCATACGCCTACCACTGATACGGCTAGTTGATATGGGACGCTGGCTCCCACCCGACTTAAGAAGGCAAAAGAAGCTAGTTTCAAAGAAAGGAGATTCAGATCTAGCAGCGCTCACTACCGGGGGGGCTGAAAGTCATTCACTTATTGGCTGAATTTCTCGTGCTATGGGTCCGCCTCATATGGTTGGTGAGTGCAATAGCTTCCCGCATGATTAACTAGAGATCGAGCTTACCCGGGAAAGAACCCATATCTAGGATTTGACCAAACTCGACCTACAGCGGGAAGAACAGCCGGGGCCTTAGAATCTGAAGATCAGGATTGGAACCTGAATTCTGCCTATGGTTCCGAGAGTGCAAGGCTTTCGTGGTCGATTAGGAGACTATGGATTCTATCTTTTCGTTGTTTACGATGAAAGTAAAGCAGTCAAAGGTATTAGCTCGGGCATGCGGCTTTAGTGTTCCAAGATTGACTGAAGCTTCTAGATCAATTACATACTTTCAAAGTCGTGAGGTTCTTAAATGGAACTTCCTAACGCTGACAAGTGAGGTGTGGATGTGGCAGGTAGACCGTCATCTCCAAGAGAAAGCGGTTCTCGACATCTTTATCCAAATCAAATAGATAGCCTAAAGTCAAGAGAAAAGTCTAGTAGTCAAGGTTTCCAGAGATTGGTTAGTTCAGTTGAGGAGAAGGTAGTTGGAGATAGACTAGTTGGTCAGAGTCAAGAAGAGGTGGGATGCTAGGTTGATATAAAGAAGAGAGGCTCTTCAAGACCTGTGCAGGTTCTTCAAATCCAGTGATTGATTGATGTACCGAAGCCGACCCTCTAGCTCTCGCATCTCTTTAGTTTAGTAATCTTGGCCACTTCGGACCTCAACTCTTCTTTTATATTCTGACACCGGGACGCCTGCTCCGCAGAGAGCCTTCCCGCATCAGCCAACAGAGACTCCGCCTCTGGAGCCAGCATCCTGTCATGGAGCACCTTTATAGAGTCCACCACCTAGTTGTACTAGGCGTCAGCTCTTTGTCGGCAGCCAAGAGCGTGTTAATGAAAATCCTCGTCCTTCGCGAGAGCCATAACGGCCGTGGTAAGCTCCGCCAGAACTACCAGATCACGAACCCGAGGCTTTCTCCCTGGAATGGTATTGGACTTAGCTATCTATTGACCTAGGAACCGACCGTCAAGGGAGGGAAGTAGTGATTGATATAGGCACATAGCTCTATCGCTCAAATGCCTCGGACAAGAGTCTTAGTCGCTGGATGACGATAGCGGGTTCATTATCTTTTTTAGATACGTCCCCTAAAAGTCAATTATTCATCCCCCATAGGAATAAGGAGCATAGGAACATTAAGTAAGGGCATATATAGTGTAAGTAAGATAATCGGATGTTGTGCTCCCGAAAGCGCATCTGCATACCGGTAATTACTCATAACAGGCATGGAAAGAATTGCTTATTACAGACGTGATTCAATAGCGAAAGAAAGACCTCCACTCCAAGTCCAAGAGCAGCGAGTAGAATAACGGGTCTTGTCAGAGCCTTCTTTCCTTCTACACTAGATTCTAGTGTCTTCAACTCCTTTCTCTATCTCGGTCATTAGTTAGCCTCCATTCCATAGTCTCTTTCCTGTGAAGGCTACTGTATGTAAGAGCCTCCGCTGTAAAAGGAGGAAAGTCTCTGGCTGGGTGGTTGTTCTTATTCTGAGCGAGCTGAGTTTGAGTTCCGGTAGTGGAATTTTGCAGAATAGCTTTGATTTTCCTTTCGTGATGTGATTAATTGTTTATGAGTGCCAGCGCTCTGTATCAGTTCCATAAGTCTTGTGTATTTCCAAGCGCCGGTATATAATTATATAATTTCAATCTAACAACTTGGTTCCCTGGCATGATCTTTCGGGCGGGTGCCCCTATCGCACTCCTTTCTATGGGGTGGATCTCTTTCGCTAGAACTAGGTTAAGTCTTTCGGGTCTTAGCTTCCTTGATGAAGCCTTTGTTTGCTTGTTTCGATTACCTGAAGCTAGCTGGTCTTTAGCCACAGTTCTCGGGATTCAGCTAGAGCTACCTTCTTGCCTTTCGTCCTTTAGGTTTGTCTCAAGCTAGGCTAGAATGTCTTCCCTCTTGAGTTCGTTTTTGGATTTGTTGAATAAGCGTGTGCGCTTGTAGCTCGATAAGGATAAGGTAGGTGCTTTCACTCCCCCGTCCCCCTTCTTTTTTCCGCTTCTTCACCGCGTAGGTCAAGCTTAGCTTCTCAGCTTCATTGCTGTTAGCCGGTCGATACTATCGGAGCTTCTTGATAGCAACAATTTCATTGCCTTGATTACCTTCTTTACTTTCTTTCCTTGCTAGGTGCAAAAGGCTTTTTGTCGGTCGCCCCTTACTGTAATTCCTTTCTTTTATTTTATAGGCTCCTATTTAGGAAATGGGAGCGCGGGACATGCGCAAACAACAAAAGCAAGAACGGAAGCAGGCAGCCTCTTTGTTCACTCGGTTCGGTAAAAGCCGAATTTCATTTCTTCCTCAACCCTTCTATCCCCCTCTGCCTACTAGATTGGAATACCCTACTAGCTCCCCCATCCTGTGAAGCTGAAGGAGAAGGGCCCGATACTTTCACTTCTTAGGCGTACCAATTGTAAAAAAGGGACAAGAACAAAAGCTTCTAAACACATCGACTCGACGGCCACAAACAACAATCCAATTGATTCGCCAGAGAAGAAGAGAACCAACGACCTCTTCCCCAAGGCGATGAGTCCACTCGTTGGAAGCAGACGTCCTAAGAAACCCGCCTAGCCTGTCTCGACTTTACCCGCAAAACCAGTATCTACTAAACCAGACCAGTCCCCGTATCTCCGAGAAAGAATCTAGTGTAGCCAAAGGAATGAGCTAATATGCCGATGTCAGTAATGAGAAACTGGAGTTTGACCACTTTCTGATGGGGGGATCAAAGTCACGTTTGGAAAGCAGAATGGAGGCCATAGAAAGAAAAGTATCTAAGCGAGAAAACGATTCGCTTTGTTGTCAGCTGATGCCGTGGGTCAAGCCGGCTACTTGTTTACGCGGCAAAACGAAAGTAAGGTACGTGTAGGTGAGTGCCAAAGATGTAGGCCCATTCTTGATCGATTTATTCTCTTACGATACGATATTTCCTCTCTGGGGACTAGAGCAAGCTCAGGACTCTAAGAAGCAGATCGAAGGCATAAGTTCAAGTCTGATTGTATGAGAAAAAAGTCCCTTTCCTCTCGGGACCAAAGCAATAGAACAGAACCCACATATGTTATGTGAAGGGATAGGCGGAGAACTCGTATGGGCAGCGTGCGGTAACTATCAGGGCTGGCTTTTCTGGGAATCCGTCTTCATCCTCATTCCCTTCCGCGGCGGTTACTAGGCCGTTAGTTAGTTCCTTCGTTGTATGCCGTGCCGAGAGTTCCTTTCTTTCCACTCCTGGCTAATAGTCGGCAAGCGTTGGTAAGCGTAGAGGTTCAAATCCATAGTTTGAATAGGGCAAATCATCTCTTTTTCAGAATCTCATATATAGAAATCAAGTATCAGCTTCCATGTAATCGGATGCAGAAAGGCCGACCTACGGAATCAGAATGGGATGAGAGAGGACCAACAAGACCAAAGTTTCGCTTTTCCATAAGAGGTTGAAGTTGCCCGATGTGCTATGCCTAGAAGTCTAAGAGTCGAAAGATTCAAGCTGCAATGCCTCTTGGCACCTTCCTTTGGTTCGTGCTCGCACGGGCCCTTTCTCTGCTCTGCCAATCTTGAATTCGAATCTTTGCTTACCGGCATCTTCTATTTCCTGCTTAGTAAGAGGAAATAGAAGTGACTTCATTTGAATTGAATAGGCTTCAATCTATGAAGTTTTCTCCGCATGGTTCCCTTGAACATGCTTCTTTCCAGTAAAACCTGCTATGCAGTATATCCTGCTTCATCCAAAAGAGAAGAATTGAATGAAAAGGCTTAGGTCCTCTTCTCCCTCTACAGAGGTTGAAACAACCTAGTCTATCGTAACATTAACTCTTTTTCGGGGTCCTTTTTGCTTCCTTCCCGGTCTCTTGCCGATGCCAGATGGGTGTCTTTCTTTGAAGGACTCAGCTCTTAGAGATCTTCTCTTTGCCTTTTTGGCACCAGGGATTGATTGCTTACCTACCTTTCTGCTCCCGCAGTACGAAGAGTCTAGAGTGGGCAATTATTCAACATCAGATATCCCAGTGGCCGATGAATAAACTTTATTTGAATAGATTGGATAAACTAGTTATTTAGAGGCTTTGGGACACCTAACGATAGATTCACCATTGATGCATCCAAACGTGGGTTTATCGGTCTTTGATTCAGGTACAGGTCCAGCTACTAAGGGCAATTACATAGCGCCTTGTGTCCGGATAAGCAGCAAGAAAGGGCGTTTAGCTTTGGTTTACCACTCTGGCATTAATCGAGTTCTTCCTCTCCTTACCTATTATTATTTATTATTATATTAAAGCAAGCGTTAATTCAAGCTTTGAAAGTTCCCGTCTTTCTAGTTCTCCTCTTCAAGTCAAGCCATCTCTCAATCGGTCAAGTGGTGCCCTTTGGGGAGTAGTGGGGTGGTCAGTGGACACGGCTAGCTAGTAACCTACGAATGGCATGTGTTCAGCATATGCTTACTTCTTTCTTTCAGTAAGGCTTTATTACAATTACTAGTTTTCACTATTTGTGCGAAAGAAGAGCACAAGACATAGGCTTAAGAAGACTACGTGAAGGAAATGCTTTAACCAACGATAGGCCGTAAGGAAGAGGATCGGAGGACTTGAAGGTAAAGGCAGCAAGGAAGCCATCAACCTTCGCGATTTATTTAGATTTAGGGGCCATTTCAAACTATATCCGATAGTTCGTATCCCCGGCTTCAAAACTAGCTATTCTGCTGACGATTTTAGCCTTTCTATATCACCCCGAATGGAGTTGAACTGGGCCTTTGGAAGGGTCTGTTCGAGAACTTCACAACTTCACTCTAGGGTGATTCCAACCTCGAACATCGGTTTTCTAGCTGCCCAATTGGGCTAGGCCAGCTACTATCTACCCGCGTTGGTCCATTGATCCCGAGCTTACGCCCCGCGTTGGCCCACCTAAGATCTCTTTATCTGAGGCCCCATTCCGAACCGTAACTGAATCCGTATTCCGACCCCGTCGCCAGTCAATCGGGCTCAAGTCCAACTCTTCTTCTTTCTCTTCTCTGTGGACTAGGGAACCAGATACCAGGATATGAGTCAGTGAGACGACCTTTTCTCTTCGGCTAGAATCATCGTTCTAACGAGACGAGCTACAGGAGTAACAGCAGTGCCCGGTATTCGCGGCCATGCCTGAAGAACAGGAGAAACGGCCATTATGAACAAAAGAAGTCCGAGCCGGAAGTCGCACATGAGTGAACATGAAGTTGGAATCGCTAAAAGAATGCGGAAAAAAACAGTCTCCACGGACCTGGGATAGGTAGAGTCGTAGATAGGGGTTGTACCCTCGTAGGCTTTCACGCTTATAGTACGACAGCCTTTAACTGTATGCCTTTCAAAACTCTCCTTTGGTGGAATATAATTAGAATACTTTCTATCTCTTTCCGAGGCTAACTAGTACAAAGGCGAAGTAGCGATCTCTGGTTAGACTACTTTGTCGGAGGCTTCCTATCGAGCGAGAGGGGTGGCACCCAGGACTGGAGAGTTTAGCTCTTTAGAGTTCAATACCCCGTTTTTAGCGCTCGTGCGTGCCCTAACCGTTCGTAACCTACGACTAGTATGTCACTCACTACACTCTATCTCCTATCGCTTTGAAAGTTCCTCTGCCTTTAGCTTCGTTCCAGGAATCTATGTCTTCCCCTATTAAGTGAAACTACGATCCTAGTTAGCCGAGTAGCTGCATTCCTTGAAAGAAAGCTTTAACCCCAGTCTTATCCAGATTCAGTTTGTGATCCTAAACCTTCTGAAAGGGACTAAACCAAGGGAATCAACTGAAATAGATGCTGAGCTACACTCTCTCCTGTGGTGTCAAGAGCTCAACGCCCGATTGAAGTGAGGTGAAAATAAGTCTTCAGAAGATCTGGCACAGAAGCAGAGCATTCTTATGAAGTCGGAAAACAAGGTCTTTCAGAGCCTATATATAGATTTCCTACGGGACCAAAAGTCCAGTTATTCTGAACCGGTATCGATGCATGGAACACTGAATCCCCAATGGAACAACACCAATAGGAAAGACCAGACTAGAAGACAGAGGCGGAAGGCGGGACTCTCTCACAAGGAAGAAAGTTCCGTTCAACCAACGGCGTACATCCATGGGAAAGTAGTATGCGAAACGAAAGCCTGAGCGGCCGAGTATTGAATCTTTCTAATAATAATAAGTAGCAAAGTGTGTCCAATTCCACAATAATGGTTGACGCAGCAATGCCGGAAGCTTAGGAGTGGACCGGCATATTATATAGAATATAGAATCGTTGTTCCGGGGCCGTCGAACTAGCCTTTCTTTGCAGTCTCAGTAGCCTTAGCTCGAGCTCTTGTCTACTTTGTGATGGGAAAAATGTATTCAATTCTAAATGATGTGGTTCCGCTGCGCGCCCTCTTCTTTGATCAGCGTGGAAGTCACATGAGGGATAGGAGACTAATAAAAGGGAGTTGGCGATGACAACAGCGTATTTAGTGAACATTACTCCAGGGTATACTTTATCCGCTGCAATCCAAATCATCATGTGATGATTGAGAGCGAAGAGAGGCCAAGAAGACAGATATCCTAATGGTTGCCCTGTGCCGAAGTCAACTAGAGAACCAGGTCTTTCAGAGCCTCTTCTTAGTTAGCTGTTCTCAGTTGACCTCTTCTTACTGTAGTTCCAATAGTTGAGAGATCTCTTGTTCCAGTTGTTATGTCTTTCTTGATGGTTACTCGCTTCCTCCTATACCACTGTGTCCTACTGGTATTACTCCTAGATGCAGAAAGCTTATGATGGACGGTAAAAAGAAAGACCTCCTGGTGATCCGGGCAGTCAGCTCTACTCTTGCATCTAGCAAAACACTCCTGAACTTGCTTAGCTTCAGTCTATCTTTCTCAAACTAGCTCAAACCTATTATCAGGAACCTAGCAAGGAAGTCATATAGTGCAGTCGCGCTTCCGGACCTCAGAAAGACCGAGTGAGTGGTTGTTCTGGTCTTCTTACTTGTGACTTGGCTGGTATTCTCCTCCTATCTTACTTGGATCAGTTAGCAAGTCAAGTAGAATCCCAAGAACGTAGGTTATATCTTTTTTGCTAATCCGAAGTCTTTCCATGGCAATCAACACAGTGCTCGGCCTTTCTTCACCCCTCGCTTTAGCTCGAGCGTAAGCGAGAGGTTACAAGGTATCTCGACTGAAAGGAAAGGTAGACTCGACCATCATACGAGGTTCCTGACTCGACCGATAGCAACGGGAGAGGCGTACGAAGGTAGTCCTGGTAGATAGAGGGACGGAGTTTCAACAAGGAGAGGGACTGAAAGTGACCTTAGGGAGAAGGTAGCGCACTCCTTTGCGGCCTCCTTTCCTGCTACTAGGGAAGCGCGTGCTACTACTACTTTTGCACCTGCTCCTCCTATTAGAGTTGAATGAACTCCTACGCCCCTCTTTATTTACCGCATTTCTTCCTCTTCTGCAAGAGCTACTGCAAGAGTCATGTTCACTGCTCCTGCACCTCCAACTCCAACAGGAACTTCCGCATCTCTATTCGCATCTTCCTCATATGTAGTCTCTACGCTTGAAAAAAAGCCATTTTGAATTGTCGTATAAAATACAAGATCACTTTCGAACTCTTTCTTTGACCCCTTATTGAAAAGAAGCACTTTCTCAATCCCTGCCTACGGCCTTTAGAGAAAGGGAAAATGTTATATCTGTCTGTGTTCTCGTAGATCAGCATCAACTGACCTTTGTTAGGACTTCCTTCCACGCCACGTCTTATTGGATAGATCGCTAAAGCCTCCTCTCTCCGTCGAGTTCTACTGAACCGAACGTAACTCAAGAGCCTATTTTGGAGTACGATCGTTGGTGAAATGCAACACCAACCCCCAAAGACTAACAGCCATCCATGGTCGAATACA
This sequence comes from Orobanche coerulescens, assembly GCA_033398695.1. Classification (NCBI taxonomy): domain Eukaryota; kingdom Viridiplantae; phylum Streptophyta; class Magnoliopsida; order Lamiales; family Orobanchaceae; genus Orobanche; species Orobanche coerulescens. Next base: position 674,414 of record JAWKAU010000028.1, read on the forward strand.
GGCTCTTCAAGACCTTTTCATGCGCAGCCTAGTCTCTGTGCGTGGATATAACAACTATTGGATTAGTGGCATTCTACTTCGAAAAGACTTTAGCTTTAATGTGGCGAGGAAGGAAAGCAAGAAAAGGTTCCGAAGTGAAGCCCTTTGACCCAGTGCTATCTATGTTAGGGGACTGGTGGAACCATATCGAATAGGGAACTCGTTCCAGTACCGCTACCGCTTCGACTGCGAGAAGGAAGCCTGATGAAGAAGATGACTCGACTCGCGTCTGGGAAAACCTGATCTGGTAGGGAAGACAGACCTTAGATGGCTCAGCTTCGACCCATTTGGTGAAGTAATCGGTAGCTACCAAAAAAAAGGGGTAGAAGAAGGGGCTCGGGATCTTCTAGATTAGGGATCAAAGTACCAAGCGGGCAAGAACGCACTGATCTGTAGTACGCCTCAGGAGTCGGCGGAGAAGAGTTCAAACTAGGCAAGTCGTTCCTAGCCAAAAAGTAGGTTAGGTGGCCCCGCGAAACCTCTTATTCCGGCTAACTACGACTACTCAGGAATAGCGGCGTTTCGGGATAATCGCCTGTTGTCTCTTTCCTGACCCGCCCACAATCGTCTCTAAGTCCCTGTCCCTGCTTTGACTGTGCCTTATCTTAGGGCACGGTACCTTAGTTTAAATCCATAGTTTACCGCTTTCCCTTGCAAAGACAAAGACCTCCCACCGGCTTTAATAAGCTCACTCGTGCCACGTCGTCCTACTAAAGGAAAGGGCTCTTTCTATTCCGAGTTGGCCTGCACCCTATCCTATTCGATTAGGAAACTGATGATTCTAGAGCCCCCTCCAGAAGTAATGCTCAACAGGAAAGTCATAAAGAAGTGCCACAGCACTATTGCTATTGATCGGACATTCACAATTGCATTACCTGAATGGAATGGCAGCAGTCTTCTTAGTCCCAATCCCTGCGCATTCAAGAACAAGCCCATGACGGAAAGCTAAACGCCATGTATCTGGGAAGAAACCTTTCAAAAGGAATAGCTTGACTGACGGACCTTCCTACTCGACAGCCTACCCTACAGGTGAGACTGATTTTGTTTTGGGAGGATGGAAAGATGTTCTTATTAGAATATGGATTAGCGCTTAGAACTGCTTACATCCAGGTAGAACGTCTAACAGCTAGAAAGAAGCTGGGCTTTCGCTTTAGGCCCCACTCCAGAGATCAGGTACGATATGTTTCACACATCCAAGTTGGAAAGTAGTCTAAGAAGACAGAGATTACTGACCGGAGGTAGCATAGTTCAGTTAGAACTAGTTGGCAGCTTAGCCCATTCCCTAATCGACTGACTGGTAGATTGATCTATTCGCGGAGAGACCTGGAATAGCCTACGTGTCTTCGCCAACAGAAGAAGTTTTCTAGCTGCCATACCAACTCGATCAGCACTAGCAGCAAGAACTGCTCTCTCTGCTCGCTAACTCCTACTCCTGCCCGGCTTGGAACACTCCTTCCATCTTTCATTCCATAATCACGTTCGAACGGACAACTAAGAAAGCATCGCTCCAGCCTTAGAGCCAAGGCTCTTCAAGACCTCGGCTCCTAGAGGCTCGAGAGACCTTTCCGACAAAACGTTGCGTCTTGCCGCTGGGTAAAGGCAATAGAAGGAGTGAACCCGACCACTTCACGCTGAGAAATCCGGCCTCGCCCCAAAAGCCAACGTATGAGTTTGGTGCTCTCCATTAAACGCTCAATGAGGTCCCGGTACTCTGGAAAGATGACTTCTGCTCAAAGGAATGAGTGGGCGTTGGAATGAACACAACACATACTGGGTCCCCAAACCAAAGGTCTAAACCTGTGTTGTAGCGGGTTCTGAAAGACCAAAAGCTCATAATCAGTCCCAAGGTTAGGTACGCCTACTTTTTGCTTTGGAGTGAATGCGTAGCTCTGAGCTCATGGTCTTTCGGAGGTAGGAAATAGAAAAGAAGTCCAAAAGCTTGAGGCCGCTGTGTCTGTGTAGTGACTCCGTACCCGGTTGGTTGACTCCTGCTTCCCACGGGCTAACTAGATAACATGAAATGACTATACTATATAATAGAAATTGGCACCGTCTATAAAGACAAGCTCTACCGAGGATGAAGCTAGAGTGCTTTCGTGTAAGTATATGAAGACAGAGCCAACTAGTACCATTCCGGCTTGCAAAGTATAGGCTACACAAGCAAAAAGGGTATCTGAGCAAGTGAGTCTCTGCTTGCTTTCTTGAAATCTCCTTCTTATATATTCAAATATATAATAGAGAAGAGAGAGCCTATTTTATTGCCCCCTATAAAGTAGTATTACCACAGCTACACAGGAACAAGAAAAAATCTACGTATTATTTTGTCTGCTTAACACGTAAAAATCGAAGTCAAAGACTAAGACTTCGTCTCTTCTTGCACTACCAGTGGACAGAGCCAAGACCATGGTTTTCTCTGAGTCAGTATCCACAGTCTTGCTTCTGGGATGAGTGAATTCACTTAATAGAAGGTAATGCGTTCGAATGCAGACATGGTGTCTTTTCTTTCGGTCAGCGGTCCTAATAAATAACAGTTCAAGTGGAGGAATGACGCCAAAAGCGAATGCATTAATCCGTTTCAGGGGTTAGGTAGGATGAGTCCAGTGCGAACACCGAGCCAAGGCAGGCACACGAGGTGTCTGTTAGGGGAATCAAAGAATGACGAAGCTCTGCTCCCAGTGCGAGCCCGGTTGACTTGACTCAGTTAAACCAGCTCTGAACTCCGAGGCGCGGGAAGACCAGTATAAAGGTCTCGTAAAGGTGGCTGCTAAAAACCATTGATCCGCTGGGCCAAGAATTTTTTGACCTTAGCTTTGCTTTAGTGTCTATGGGTGCGTATATGCCCTAGACCGTTTCCGGGTAAGATAGAAGAGAAAGATCTCATTATGTGCCATGGCACTACCAACTCAGAGCCCTACTTTCTTCCTCTGTATGCGGCCATTAACTCTACTGACTTTGGGGCTCCCCTCGCACGAACTCCATTTTCTCCCATGAACTATTTGTGTCAATGGCGATCTCAAACTTGAGATAAGGGGTGTAAACCAAAAAAGGATTCATAAGTGGTTGTTAATGGAGTTGAAGTTACTGGTATCAATTTATGCCGAATTGCTCCACATATAGTTCCTCGAACCACATTTTATAAACTAACCAGAGACAATCCGAATTGATCTTGTAAAAGATCCGCTACAGGCGCTTCTTTTTCAAATGATTCATATCGTCAAGTGTACCCATTCCAAATTTCAGTCCAATCGGCGGCCTGGTAACAAAAATGTATTGTTCTGGGGTATATCAAGGTTCAGTCTTCGCTAACAAGCCCGGCATTCCCAATTCTGATGATTGGTAGGGGACTCATCACGTGCTTTTCATTATTGGTATTATTGTATAGAAAAAGAAGAGTTCATGTCGTAGTTGACTTCTTCGTCTTAGGCGTATTCCGTCAGTAATGAGTTCAGACATCTAGTGAAGTCAGTCTCCTCGGGTAAGAGCGCTGGTGGTACTTTGTTACCTAATAAGGAAGGGCTTCTTCTTTTCGTCTAGTAAAGTCTTCGACCCGACTTCTATTTTTCACTCCTCCGAATCTTGAACTTGCTTTCCCACCACCCGGAGGAAACCGAGGTTTTTTATGAGCAGCTCAAAATTCACTATTTGCGTAAGTCCGCAAACAAAACAGCTCAGCTTTCATTCTTATTGCACTAGCATTCGATGCATCAACTATGGCAGTTCCGATAATAAAGAAATAGCTAGATTCGAGAGCTGCGTCCTCCAACTGGGGATACCTTTTTCTTATCTAAATAGGCGGCTATTTGCCTATAGAAGTACTGACGCTCTCACCGATTCTTCTTCAATTGCAGGAATAGGCGATCGGTTGCGACCATCACCTACGAGAAATCCCATTTGTATTCGCAGCTAACCACGAAGAGAGTGAACCGTCGACTTGAGCACCAACAGCGACCACTCCGACATTTGCTACTGGGTTGAACTTGAACGAGGCTCTGACAAGACCTTTTAGGCATAACTGAGTTTTCCTTCCTATAGGGAGTTGAGAAAAGACCATGCTACCATAGTCACAAACAAGGTACGAAGCGGGGAAAGCATTTTCTCCACACCCCCGTGCATAAACCATCCTTTCTGGCTGTTCGATGGCGCTGTTTTGATAGGACTTCTTGTTCTTAATGTAGATAGGGCCTCGAAGGGGAACCCAGGACCAGCTGCCATTGGTGGAATCATTCGACATAGTGATGGTCGATTCATTGAAGGGGGGAAACAATGAAGCTGAAATTCAAGCCGTAGTGTTCAGCTTCTTAGCGACCTTGATCTCAAACAAGTTTTGGTCCAGCAGAGTGATTCGATCAGCTATTGGCGGGTCAATTTCCAGCTCCTTGGAGTTTTGATTATGGTGTTCGATCTATCCTTCATCTGGTTGCCCTTCACATTTGTTCATATCTACCGGGCCTGTGAAAAATTCAGATTATCTAATTCGCATGACGGGAGCGGTGGGTATGATAGGCTTCGGACCATATAAATAGGTCTGTTGAACAGAATCCAAGTCGCCCGCCAATGTGAGAAAAAGACTGGATTCCTCCTATCAAGCCCTTGCCAGGGAAGCGGATATGCCAACAAGGGGGTAAGCTAAGCTTTACAAAGACACTCTCAATTCTATAAGAAAGGGGACTCGTACTTTGCTAATGGGAAAGGACGCCTTAGTGACTCCCCCTGCTACTCAAGAAAGATGGTATCTAAGATAGTGGCTCGTGTATCTGTTCCAAAGCTGTCAAATTTTTCTATTTAGCTTGAACTCTGAAAGCGAGCCTAAGCGAGAACTAAAGGAAAGGGCTTCTTCTTATCCCCGGAAGTCACTTCACTCCCTGATTCTTTCTAGGAAATGGAGTAAGCTTATTAGAATCTTTTTTCTTTCTTTTTGGTTATTCGGATGAGAAAGAGCTCTATTCTCTGGGCTACTGTGGCTTGGTTCTACTCCTTTCCTATCTGATTCGATAAGACTCCATCGCACTGGAAGTCAACGATCTCTTATATACGTAGACTTTTTGGAATGAAAAGGAAGCTAGAGTTCATGTTCCATACGCTATAGGTTTCTTGGTGGTGAGACCTGATGATGAATTATCTTCCGGTATTGAGACCTACTTTTCAGAAGATTATCCGGACTTTCGCTTTCCCACCTTCAACTAAGGTAGTCGCTTAGCTAACTAAAAAAGCATCCTCTAACGAGCACACCACTGTATATTTAGATACCCTCAAAGCAAAGGTGAGGAATAGGGCTAGCTAACAAGTAAACGAGAGACGTAAGTGAACGAAGTTGGCATCTTCGAGCTAAGCAAGCAAATAAACTACTTCTCTTTGTTGCGAAGTGAGCCAGGTAAGCAAGGAAGTAATAGAAAGACTCTCAAGTGTTCTCATATTCTCCTATTTGACTCCGGATTCTAAAGGATAGATAAAGGAAACTTCAAGGGGCTTCTAATCTATTCTTTCTTGCCCCCCATTCCCTTAAGTGGGATATACCCTGTGCAAGCTCGGAATTTGAACTGAAAGGGCCTGAGAAAATTCTCATTGCCTTGAACAGCCTCACCTCCCATCACAGAGCAGGCTTCGAAATCTTCCATATGTCTCCACAGCTATCCAGGAACGAATGATAGAAGGGGTAGGCTTGCGAAGTTATGAGACTTTCTGAAGGCAGCCTCCTAGAGGGGGAAACATTGACTTACATGAGGAAGTGAGGGGACTCATATACGGATTAACAACTCATGCATTCCTGCTCAAGGAAGGGAACCATTTCCATCTATATAAGTATTTGCAATGGAAGGAGAAGGCTATATAAGCATAAGCTGTGGAAGCGCGGGCCAGGCGCACTCCATTACTAATAGAAAAGCGGTTGTAGACGTCGTCTCATCGTGCCTAAAAAGGGGCGGGAAAAGAGATTCTTTGAGAAAAGTCACCACATTCTTATGTGTGGAAAGAGAGAAGCTGCGCCTGCACGATACGTGGTTACGTTACGCCCTTTCTGTCTCCGGGTGACTTGTCCGTGAATAAGAGTAACGTGCATCCACCCATTGTTGTAAGGTCTCCCGCGGTTTTCTAGTACGGCTTGGAAAAGAAAAAAGCCAGAGCAGAAGTACAGACATGAACCGAGTGAGCTTAGCTGCAAGAAAGGCATTCAAAAAATGCTAAACCAGGAGCTTAGTCTTTCACCGGGGGAGTAAGACCAGGTCTTGAAGAGCCTATTAACAACTTTACCTCTGCAATAGGATAGGGCCAGCTTACCGCTAACAAGAATGAAAATACGGGTTCTTTACTATAAGTAAGGAATAAAGGCGTTAAGAGGGGGTTTACCGCTTGGTGCATTGACTGCTTCCTACTTAGCTACCAATGTAACCTCAGCAGTGGCATAGAAGGCATGAGGCTTGAACTAGACCGTAGGAGCACAGAGAAGAGGACGGGGGCCACAGAGAAGAGTTTGCCTAGGGCAGAGTCAGACAGGTTAGCCTGCTTGTTATTAAAAGTACGCCTTTCTTTAAGACATCAATGGCACTCAACTATCACTCTCGTCTTCCGAACATTTTACGAATCCACTGCTCTTAGGCAGAAGCCCCTTAGATCAACTATCTCATTACTTAGGTCTCGTAATAGCACTCTAACTCTAAGGCCCTCTAAGACGGAAAGAAGACGACAAGCGAGATGAAAGTACAAAGAGAAGTCAGAAAGGAATCTTTGATTAAAAGAAGAAATGGGCGGCATCTTTCTTTTCAGCTTCGATACAACGCTCCATACTGAGTCTCTCTTTCCATACCCATACGTGTTGTGCTTCTTTTTCATCCTTGAATTTGTCAAGAAGGATCTTAACGTCTGGTTCATAGGGATGAGGTATGTTCGTAGTATATGTCAAACTATACCAGTTGGATAGTTGAATCTCTTCTGTGGTTGTCTTACCTTCCCTGATGTCCTTCCGGGTCTTGAAGATAGCATAGGCCTTGTTTGCACACCTGATGTCAGATTTCCAACTCTCAATTGCTGACGGGTTTACTACATCGTCTGTATTGAGTTTGCTTAGCATCTCTTTAGCTTGATCTCTGCGATCCCAAATCTCTTTCACTCTATCTTTGTTCTCCATTCTAATAACATAGTATAAAATCAATTCATACTCAAGCTCTTGCAGAGCCTCGGTCGATTAGGTTTATGATATATTGTTCTCTCTCTTTTCTAGATTCTTTTATATCCCGCTCCCGGGTTGTTTAGCACGCAATCCGTCTTTGTCAAAACAGCTGTTCGGTTACGCAATCTTGGGCTTTGCACTTACTGAAGCTATTGCCTTGTTTGCGTTAATGATGGCTTTTCTGATTCTATTCGTATAACTTGTCCATCGGAGTAGAGGTCTTGCAGAGCATCAGACTCATGATCTGAGGTCTTGAAGAGCCTGCCTCCGAGAAGTAAGCTTGTTGAAAGGCAAGCCCGTTCTTGCTTTTATTCGCTGCGTCTGGCAAGGTATTACACGAAAGAAGAGAGTGCGGTCACGTAGCTAGCCCCAATCGAAAGCTTAGGTCGGAAGACTTTAGTGAGTAAATCGGAGACGGCGCCTGGCAAAACTAGACCTATAGCTCCTAGTATTTCTCAGAATCACTAGCCGGATGCAGCAACAGAAAGCACATTCCGGCAGGAAAAAAAAAGAGTGTAGCGGCTAAAAGATAGGTTTCAACTTGTTTTGGTTGAAAGGCCTCATCGACACGGGAAGAGAGCTTCAAGCAAGTGGAAAAATCATGCCTTACGAGTATGCAAGTAATCCCGCCATCTCGTGCAAATGAGGGGAAATAGATAGAGAAGGAGGCTGTTCTCAAGACAAAGAAGAAGATCTTAGAAGGGGTGCATGTCTTCTCGAAAGCACTCCCAGTCTCTCCCGGGCATGGTAGCCAAGATAGAAAGGCAGATAATGGCAATGAAAGGAGGTGCGCGTGTCTGTCTCTCAATCAGTCTGTCCAGTCAAGGACTTCCCTCTGTAAGAGTCGAGCTTTCCCCTCCATACACTACTTTTTAAGCATATGGGAGACCAAAAGGGTTGGTGTGGCTACTACCTACTCAATATCTCATCTCCCCTCTTTGGCTTATGATATAGAGCTGGTTTCTTTGATACTGCTCCTTTACCTTTCAATGAAATGCTTTCAATACTCCTATTCTCATAAGAGTGCTTGACAGAGACAGGGCTGTCTGTAACCTTTCTCCCAAGGGCTTAAGTGAAAGATCACTCCCAAGATAAGGCCTATATGGGCTCGCCGGAGGAGTCTAAGGATCATTTTCGTAGGGTCACTATGAACTCCTCGGACAATCCTAAGTAAGGAGCAAATGAACTGAACCTTTCAAACTTGGCTTTCTCGCTGGCTTCCTATGACTACCACCAATCGGTGGCATTCTATCCCATTTCTAGGTCTACTCACTTGCTTCTTTCTTTTGCACCTTGTCTTCTTATCTTTTCTTTTGCATTAGCTACACGGCTACAATAGCTACTGTAGGGCTATTCCAGGTAGTAGGCAACCTTTCTTTCTAATTGGGAGCGAAGGCACTTCCGGGCTTAGCTCTGCAGATCTTTCTCGGGAAGACGACGGTGCTATTTCATCTGTTGGTCGTTTAGTTAGGCCATTTGCTATAGCAAGTTTAGTAAAGGCATGCCTTACTTAAGGCAGCGAGTGAGCCTTATCATAAAGGGTAGGCAACTTCAATAGGTCTAGGGGAGGTAAGCTTTAGCTTCCAGAACCCGCAGGCAGAATAACCTTTGTTGGAAGAAGGGCTGCTGGTATTACATCAATCACTCTTAGACTCTTAGCTGTGAACAAAACGAAAGCTTTCGCGTGGCAAATGCGCTTATCTTTACCTTCTCGATCTGAGAATGATTACGCGTAGTAGCGGTCAGTCCTTTTCCTGTTAGATAAGCCTTTCTGTGCACCGCACTTTTGATTACTCCCGCTTTTCTTTCTGTCTGTTCATACTGGTGTGTGCTCTTAGCCACAATCTAGACTTCTATCCTACTTTGCTTATGAATCTGCATTCTCCCCATGCCCTTGCTTTAACAGCCGCTGTTAATGTTAGTCATTTCTTGGTGGTTGAAGACATGCAAACAACAAAGCAGCACAGTTCTATCGTTCTGGCCCACCTCCCGGAAGTCCTTCACTTGATAGCTACACACATTGCGGGCATTCTCTATGCTCAGGCTTTACATTCATCTTATACCGGGCAGTAGCAATAGCTTGATCCTAAGTTTGTGGATCTAAGTACTTCAAGAAAGATTGTATTTAAAGAGAAGTAAGTTGTTCATCACTGGACCAATGAGCCAGGTGGGTATAGTAGTGGCAATGGACAATGAACATAGTTTATGGAGAATAAATAGGTAGAAAGCACACGGACTGACTAAGCCATTGAAGGCAATAGAAAGAAAAGCCAACAGTTGAACGAGTTTCACAGTCTTCAGTGGAACCTCCGTAAGAGGAGAAGGCACACCAAAAGCCTCGTATGCGGAGTAGCAGTAGGTCCAACAATTGACATTGCCTTCTTTCTTGTAGACTGCTCAGCCTAAGGCTAAAGGATAAAATGTGCTATAAAAGAAGAAAGTCAATTACCGGGCGAACCATATGGCCCCCAAAAGAACTGCTGTAATCGCTTCAACCCGGAAAGATAAAGTGCTGCTTCGCTTGTAACAGGTAAAAAAGCTGGTTCTTAAACAGGGGAGGTCTAAAGCCAAAAGTCCCTGCGGGAGTTCCATAGCCTATAGATCAAAAGCCATCACCCCGCCTAGATCCGGGGGTTCATACCCTCAAGTAGCAGAGGTAGAAATAGCAGAGGCAATAGAAGCCGGGGTGGTAGATCCATCATATCCAGATGAAGAACCTGCACAGGTAGCACTTATCGAGTTTACCCTTTTTCGCTATATCGCCCAGCGCCGGGAACAGGACCATATCCGCTACCCGGGTGAAGGCTCTGAAAGACCTAACCACTCCATCTCGGAGGCATTCCTTTGCTTTGTATACTTAAGGTCTAATCGTAGGTGTACCATGATCTCCCCAGAGAGAAAGACAAATGCCTACAAAATGCACAGATTTCTGGTTCTCCAAGTAGAGTCAATAGGCCACGAAAGGTAGATGACCTTAAATGAAATGGTTCGGAAATGACGTGAATCGAAGATGCCAGATCTCAGTTAATAAAAGGCTAACCTAACACGTACGTCGGGGTAAGCCAATTCCGCACTCTTCCGCGTCCTTATTTGTCTGAAAGCGATTCCAGGAAAGCCTAGCATAGAGCTTTCTTGTGATGGTTCACCAGTAACCGATCAACAAAACGGGGCCGACATCCGACTTCCCAGGATTGATTGGCAGGGATTGATGAAAGAGAGGGGAAGCAAAGAAAGAACTCCAAGCTGCGTAACCCCTGTCTCGACTAGACCTTTCGCCAAGCTGTCCGATAGAAGTTCCGACCGCCCTTAAGAATAGGCTGATGCCAGATCGTTGACCAGCAGAAGCTTATTTAAACTATTCACACAAAGCAAAGGGCGTAGCTCAATCCGAGGACTGGTGTAGTTTTTACTGGATAGCAAGAAAGAAGGGTTCTAGAACTCAAGTTGTTCAGGCGAGGTCTTTTAGATAAAAGTAGTCACCCGCGAATGGCACAAAACTTCGTCGCATGGGATTCGAAACTTTCTCTGGACAGGGAATGTTGAAACGAGAGGGGCGATCACAGTGGCGTGGGATAGGTGTTGCGCCCCCAGAGAGGAAGGCGAGTTGGTTTTCTCTACAGACGGTTCGGTCACTCTCTGTGGGAAGTCTTCTCACTTAGTGCGGCCTGGGCCCCGGCGACATTCATCATTTTTATCGGCTCGAAGAAAAAAAAGAAAGAGCTGAACTCGGTTGGACTTCCTGCTTCGGCCTTATGTAAATCGCGGAGCTTTCAGTGCTTCAGGGCAGTTAGGCGGGGGTGGGCGGAACTAGGTCAGGCTCAGTCTGAGTGACGAACATCTTGACTGAACCCAAACCAATCAAGGCCCGGATCATCGCCCTATTTCAGTTCAGTGTGCTTCTCTTTGTTCCTACGAACTCCATTCTTCCATTATTATATTACGCAATTATATGTCTGACCGGAGACCTACAGAGATTTGGAAATGGTATGGCGGCCTAAGGACCTTCCACTTCTTCTCTATCTTCCTCTTATTACAATTTCACTCAAATCCATCTCCGATTGGAGAATAGGCAGGATCGATGGTTTTGCATCCCCTCTGTTATCGATGTCGTCCTCGGCCGGCCCTGCCCGTTTCCATAACAAAGCGCCGAACCGGGTAAGCAGCAGTCGAATGAGACTTTCCTGGATCGATCCCCTACCACCAAACCAAGGGTTTTGGCTAGAACGGAGATAGCTCGTTGAGGTCAACTACGTCAAACCTTAGTCCTCTCTTGCTCGCTTGAAACTCAAACTGATGAATAAACCAATGTCTTAGGAGAAGACCAGAGGGAGCAGAGTAGGAAGCCCTCTCACGGATCCTAGGACACTGGCTTAGTCTTCAATTTATGATTTCGATGGGGGTCTCTAAAAAGGCGAGCTGGGCTCAGGCTCAAGGGAAGAAGGATCTCGGGATTAAACCTGTTGTGATGAATTAGTCCTCCTACTCAAAGTCATCATCAACCACTTTCCGTCTTGGATCTGAGTCAACGGCATTAGCATTTTCTTATCACTACGCTGTTTGTGAAGAAAGAAGCTAGGTCTTGTCAGAGCCTCTCCTGCCTAATCTTAATACTCTCTCTTCTCCGATCCAATCCCGTAAGCACCCTTTCCTATCTCCTGCGGATCCTCGCCTTCGGGACAAGGCTCGAGATGAGTGGAACTTGCGATCGGTCAATCCTCATTCACACGTTCATCCGAGCACAAAGGGGGAGAAGAAGAAGGAGTAGAAGTCAACTGAACCCCACTCCACGGTTCAGCGATAGCCACCATCGAAGGACGATGACGATTACATAAATTTGGAAGCATCGAGCGGGATGCTACGTTTCCGATACCTCTAATATTCCAAAATAGACAATTCATTGAGAGGTCTTTGAAGTAATAGTGTGGCCCATTGTGGCTTTCGGTTCAAGGTCCGAACTCTCTAATTCCATGTCATCGCATCGTCGACAAGGTCAGCCCATCGATTACTACAAGCGTCCGTCATTGTTTTCAGTTTCTCCGACGTAAGTAAGTCTTGCACCTGGAAATCATGAACTTTGGTAGCTTTGCTAACCTCTTCCGAAGCTCGCTGCAACTCACGTGCGCGTGATGACCCTTCTTTTAAAGGGTTTTCCAAAATACGAATCGGCTTGTCGAAGGGGTATTGAATGTCCACATAGCGACTCGTGCTGACTCCTCTCCCCGCCTGAGCAGGTTGTGTTCTTGTTGACTGCAAGTTATCTTTCTATAACTCTGTAGGTTCCTGGCTCTCTGATTCCTTATCATTTACATCCTCCAAAGCCTTTTCAGTTTCTATTCGTTCAGTCGTTGCATTCATAACCGCCGGCGGGTCAACTACTGATTTTCCTTTGTCCGCCGGTGAGGTGGGATTTTGCTGTTTGCGACGATATTCCTTTCGAACGCGGGATCTCCACGCTGAACAGAACGTGGTGGCGACGGGGATTTCAAGTTGCTGGATTCCTGAAGATCATGTGACTGCACCTCCTGAGGTTTATAAGCCTTACAGGCGGTAATCGAATGTCCTACGATTTGTAAGTGAGGACAAAAAGTTGGGAGATTCTCATAGCTAAGAGAGACGAAGTTACAATATCCCACTCTCTCGATCATAAGGAGTTCTTGTAACGGCGAGCTGAGATCCATATCTACCAACACTCGGACAAAATGGCCTACGGAACCGGAGAGCGGTCTTTCGTCAATTTGAATGGGAGTGCCGAGAGCTCTTGCAATGCTCCATATTCCATTTTTGTGCCAATATTCAATATGACATTCATATATCCGCACCCACGCCGACGACTAATTGACTTTATACGGATTCAAATCCGGAGTCCGCTTGAAGAATCCCGGGTTAAGATTCCAAGATGTTTTCAAGAACGCACCTTTTCTGTCCGCTTCGTTTTGGAATTGGATATTGAAAAAGCCCCGTCCCAACGGGACCATCTTCCATCCATGCACCGTACGCCATATAGACGTCAATTTGGCTTTGAGAGATTCTAACGTGAAGGGCTCCGCTCCTTTCGATTGGGGCCAGTAAGGGATGATTGTAATTCGGCCATTCTTTCTTTGTAGATCGGATCATCGGCAAGGTTGTTAACGTCTTGCTGTGCATGGTTAGGTAACCCACGTAGGGTTTCAGCCTAGCTCTTATGCTCTTCTTGCGGAGGTCTTGAAAGAGCCAGTTGGAGCTATGATCACAACCAGTGAAAGAGCGGCGTGTAGTTCTTCTTAACAAGGCAGTTCTTGAGTTGAGTAATCTTATGATGAGAAGTGAATCAATCGCCACTCGAAGGACTTTATTGGCTTTCAGAGTCAGGAGTTTTCACCGATCGACAGAAGGAAAGAGATTTGAAAGCTGTCGTGCAGGTGTCCTAGCCCGGTCAGTCGTGTGAGAAAAGCAGCTATCTACAAAGTAGTTGTCCTATAATCGCTAACCGGAAAGCAGTTAAAGCAGCTAATCTGCTCCTCTACGCCTCGGTATCGACCCCAGTTGACTACACTAATGGGAAAGACCGGAGTAGGAAGAAAGGTCAGGCCAATCAGCAGGGCTCTAACTCGAAATTTCTCTATTCAATTGGCCAACCGCTAACAAATAGAAGAAGAATGCGTACTCCCTCCACGAAATGGAGAATGTTTGTGGCGTTTATGATACTGTGGGTGTTAATAAAACAGGGAAGGCAGATAATACGGACAATCATGAGAACGTTGCTGACGTTGATGATGCTCATAACCGTGATGACGTTGGTGATGTTTAGTTGGGCGATGTGGTATATGATGAAGACCACGTTGATAGCGCTGGCGTTGATGACGGCGATATTGTTGTACACCGAGATATCGTACACGGCGTTGATCAAGCTTACAACCGATACGATGTTGCGGCATTTTGCGCCTTTGATAGATTGGACGGTGAGGTGGATACCGCAACTGGCGGTAATTGGATTAACGATATTCGTGACTGGGAGGGTCTTTCTCCAAGTCATCCAGTGGATGATAAGGTGGGTAAAGTGGATGATCCCCTGGATAAAGTTTATGAAAATGATCCGGAGGGAGAGGAGTATGGACATAGTCTTGATTATTATCAAGAAGAGACAGGATTACCGGACGCTATTCAAACAGGCGTAGGTCAACTAAATGGTATTCCCCTAGCACTTGGAGTTATGGATTTTAGATTTATTGCGGGTAGTATGGGATGGGGGAGACAATCACCTCTTTGATTGAATATGCTACCATTCACTCTCTACCCCTTATTATGGTGTGTGTTTCGGGAGGGGCGCGCGTCCAAGAAGGAACTTTGAGCTTGATGCAAATGGCTAAAATCGCGCATGCCTTATATATTATATAATATAATAGGCATCAATCAAATCCAAATTGATTCTATATATCACTCCTTGCGTCGGCTACTACTGGTGGAGTACTAGCTAGTTTCAAATAGATCAGGAGCGACTAAAAGGAGCGAACGAATGTTATAGGAGTGAAGTCTCCGTCCCATCACTAGCAGTTGCGGTTCAGCCACCGATACTGGTGCGGGAGACAGGGAAAAAGAAAGGGGTCGGTCTATTCATATTAGTCCCTTTCAGTTCGTTTATCTGTTCTTCGCCTCCGAAACAATCAATCATAAAGTCATTCAATCTCCTTCTTTTCTTGATTACTTCTAGGTTCGGGTTGAGGACCTCCAGGCAGTGAGATGAGGAAGCACGGGGAAATAAGGATAATGGATTGTGTAAAATCCGGCCTATAACAAAGAATAAGTCTTTTTGAATAAGGTAGCTTTCTTACTTAGTGCTAAAGCCTTCGGAAGAATCACGAGCTGAATTCGAACCAACAATGCTCCAACCCGCTCTCAACCTTGAGCGTGATTTGGGTATTCCTCGGCCTATTACTCAGGAAGAGCAACCTCCACCTGCAAGAGTTAGAGATAGATCAGCAGATCTTGGTACTACTTATGTTATGCAAAAGCTGACACTAGAGTGGATGCCAATTCTTCTGAGGCCGGGAGGAAAATCGCATTTCAGATTATAGGCCGATAGCGTTGAGCAATTTCCTGTACAAGGTGATCACCAGAATAATTGCTAGCCGATTCGGTGAGGGCCGCTCGTTGACGAGTTTCAGTTTGGCTTTATCCCGACACATACATGATTGTATAGCTCTTGCTTCTACAGGTTTCAACTGCTTGATGGATCGTGGGTCGGTAGTGAATATGGCTCTGAAGATTGATATCCTACAGGCTTTTGATACCGTCTCCTGGGATTTCTTACTCACGGTTTTGCGGGCTTTCGGTTTTGATGAGAGGTTCGTTCTTTGGGTTCAGGCCATCCTTGGTTCTGCTCGACTCTCGGTTCTTATTAACGGTTCTCCTCACGGCTACTTTGGTTGCACTCAAGGGGTTAGGCAGGTTTCTTACTACTCCCTTGCTTTTCTGTCTGGCCGAGGAATACTAAAAGGGACGCTCGAATGGCTCTGCAAGACCTCAACCTTCTTTCCTTTCTCCTTTCTGTTTTCAACCCACAACAAACCCCATTCCCAGGGTATAGCAGGTCGTCGGACATTCATGCGTGGTCGGCTTTGTCGGACCGACCGTGGACAGCTTCCGAACTATAACGACTGACATGAACCGGGCACGTTCGGCTCCAACCTCACATTTCTTTCTATCTGAGATCTAGTATCTGTCCACGAGAGTCCGCCTTCTTGTAGCCTCACGGTAACACAGGACTTCTTTTTCGGCTTACCATTGTTTTCCAAATCCTGCACTTACGCCTAGACTTGGTTTCCTTTGGTTTGCCTAAAAGCGTCTTTTGTTGTGTCGCGTAGGTGCTCTCGAACTCTCATATATGATAATACGAGTTGGACTTCCGAGTTTGAGTGAGCTCCTCGTTTGTTGTTAACAAGTAGAGTAGTAGGCCGCGCGTGTACGTGTGGTAGTTTGTTAAAGGAAAGGTAGCAAGTTCGTGTATGGTGGTTATGGTCCTAATGTCTTTGTCTCGGGGAAGTGCAGCGAGGTAGTAGTAACCGAAGTAGGAAGTCGCTAATGATTTGGCATTTCAACTGAAACGATTAATCCCAACCTTCTAGATCTCCTCCCTACTTACTCTTAGTACCAACCTTGTTCTTTCGGGGGAAACTCTTCCATTTCATTCTATTTCGGTACCACCGCTGACAATCTACTCTACACTAGCGAGAAGTTCCTCGGTAGATTGATTCCAGTCTTATTAAGATCTCGATACGAAAGGAACAAGCAAGGGACTGAGACTAGAGGCGAATCCATATCTCTTGGGCCGTGGCTCTCTTTACCATAAGTGACTCAAGCCGAAAGTTCTTCCAGTTGTTCTGTTGGCGGCTCCTAATCTCAGGACAACCGTTTGTGCATCCCTCAGTGGATGCTATCATTGGTAGGCGGACAAGTGAGCATTCCAGTGTGATTGGGAAGCCGGTAGGCTATTCTTTATTCTGGGAGAGACTTTCGATTTCTTCCGCCTCAAGTACGTTCCTGTTTCTGCCCGCAAAGGTCTTTTGTCTGCTAGGACCTTCTCAATCTCATTCCAAAAGACTAAGAATGAAGCGAGGCAACTAGCCTGTCTCTACCTAGTAAGGCATTGTACGCCACCAAAAAGCACTAACCTTGCAGATAATAATATCAAACTCGAAAAGAAAGTCCTGCTTGCACCGGTCGACTACAAGGCATGGGCCTTGCTGCAGGCGTGGTAATCTTAGCAAGAGGGCTGAACGTCTCCTCAGAATCCTGTCCATATTTCATAGTGAACTGAACCTCTTTGCCACTAAGCGAGCACCGGGCCTACCTTTGCTTTGTGAGTCTCTCAACTGTCTGTGGGTATCGCGAGAATACGAATACTTTGTCACCTTGTCTTGGATTTACGCCTACAACCAGATGCCTTTTTTGTGTAATGGAGTAAGAATTCTATTTGAGATGTTAGTCTATGGCCTTGTAAGGATTAGAGCGTCTTCGGGGATTCGAAGAGCTCAAGGATTTGGCCTCTGTCGCGCAGCTTGTCCACAGAAGTCTCAGTTCAACATCTTAATGAACCAGGCCGGCCGTTAAGGATGTTGAGGGGACCCGTGAAGGTGATATTTGAAATGACGACAAATGTGAATGATTTTTGTGTGCGTGGTAACCCGATGGAATGGCATTTTCTAGGAGTTCGAGAATGGGGGCTCTGACAGACAGTTATCTCGAAGTAATACGAATCTGTCAACTTGAAAGGTGGGGCACTAGCCGCCAGAAAGGGCTTGGAAGTAAACGCATTTCGAAATCGGCTTAGAAGGTAAGGGAAGCGACGGGAAAGCTGCCAGCCTTTTTCTCCGCACCGGCTTGAGTCTCTTCCATTTGCGTAGATAGGGCTAGAAAGTCCTTTTCATTGCCTTCTCTTTTCACTCCACCCGCCCGAAATGACAGATCCGAAAATGGCGTCGTATGTGAAGATGCCCAGGCTCTTCCCTTATTGAGATGGTTCGCTCCTATGCTGACTTTGTGCTTGCTTGCCCTAGCCCTAACTGGGAAAGGTTATTATTAATAGAATAGGATCCGATTCTCTTAAGCCCAAGCCCTGTTCGTGGATAATCAAGAAAGCTCGCGCCTCGTTGATTCGATGTAGTAGTAGCTGGCCTAGTAGGAACTGGCTGCCATCGCCCGATCTGCTACTCTGATGAACTCTGATCGCTATGGTCGAAAAGAAGGCATGTGATCCAAGCCTTTTTTCTACACATCACTAGCTGTCAAGTCAATCTAGAATGTTCTCGCTCATCCCTCTCCGTCAAGTCAGGATTGATTTATTATCTATCCTAGGGGTCAATAACCAGAGACTGCATTCTTATAGTTCCGTAGGAGAGTGAAGAAGTTGAATTGAGTTTACAGATTAGCTACTGATTGGCTAGTTACTGAATCGAACTGACAGGGCTTAGGGGGAAAGGCAAAGGTACGTTCGGAGATGCTCACTGAAAGATAGAGACATCATGTCAGCTTTCGAGGGGCTAGAAAGATAGGATTCGAAAATCTTGCTTACTCTGATATAGAGTTAAAGGGAGAGCAGTGGTCCGCACGCACCGTCGGATCATTACATTAAGGTCAAGTCTTCTTCGCCCTCTACGGGTAAATGAAATGCTCAAATTGTTATACCAGTCAAGTTTCAATATCTAGTCAGTTTTACGAATTAAGCTGTCTACTTTGCCTCTCTATAGGCAAATAGAACGAAAGAAGACATTTTCTGGCAGGCTCGCAGTCACTCGAGCTCAATTTCATCGAGCCTTCTACTCCTTCTTACCGGTAGTTTATTTACTATTCCTTGAGCTGGTAGGTGGGTATGAGCTAGTAACCCTAGGAGGAGGTAAAGAAGGAAGGACGAGAGCGAATCAAGAAAGTGAAAAGTAAGGTAGCAATATCTTGAAAGAAGGCTTCTTTCTTGAACGGCTAGCTGTACTGTTGGTCGCTTACCGGAGAAAGAGGTGAGAAAGGCTTTCTACAGTTCCAAAGGAACGAACAGTCAGAAAGTCTTGTTATCGCCTGCCTCCGCTACACTGGACGAGTTAGACTCCCGGGGAATAGAGGTGAGGATCAGGTTTGATAGCTCCCAAGGTTCCGAATTTGACGCTTATGTTAGACTCAGTCCTTCGCCTAGCTAGCTACAGCTCCATCGGGAAAGTCAGCAACCGGCTCTACTATAGTCTTCGACTCCGGGCTTATAGCTGGCTTCGATGCTATTCTAGCTGGCCCGGCACGAAAGTGTAGCTACTTAGCTTCTATTTCCTATTACTATTAATAGTAGCCCTAGTCTGTGACTTAGGGGTCAACCTTTGCTTTCCTAGGTTGATTATCTTGGTCTCACGAGTCAAAAGTTCCAGTGAAGCGGCCTGTAGCTAAGTCAGCTCAAAGTCATTACAAGGCAGGATAGAAGTTTTTCTGATGTTCGCTTTAACGCGAAAGAAGCTCTTTACCGGTCAACTTTCTCATAGGGTGAAGAAGCGAAAAGCTGCTCCCTTTCTTCTTACCTGCTACAATGCACTGGTGAACCCATTACTATCAAATCTGTTGACAAATCACTCACGATGAACCAGAAGAATCGGGTTTAGAACTCGAACTGCCAACTACAGCTACAGCTTAGTTTCCCTTCCATAGTAGTCTTTGATTAGAAGGTTGAGAAAAGCCAGGCTTGTCAAAACAGAGAGCGATGACCAGAAAGAAGCTAAGCAAGAACTGGGAGAAGACTCACACGAGACCCTGGATGGAAGTAGCGAAATCGGCCTTAGCATAGAACGTTGACCGCTTAGAATCGGGAATATGAACAGGCAACTATGAGACTAGTTTCCCATTGTCCCGAGAAAGCGTACCTGAAGTGAGTGTGCCCTTCCATCAAGGGAATTGGCTCCTTTTCTGTTTGCGGGTGCCATACAAGTCAAGCCTGTGAGCTAGTTTGAGGCAGTGAGCCAGTGCCTGTGGTTGAAGTCTAAGGGCGTTAAGCACCTGCTTTCTCAGGTTCAAAAGCCGGGCAAGTCCAATTACAAACAAAAGAGAAGGAAGGTCCCGTTCCCACGGGTTAGCCGCGTGTTAATGTTAATACTCTGTTATAGCGCTATAAAAAGCCATAGTTTCAAGCTGACCAGTACCCTTATAGTTCAATAGTGAAAGTTAGGGTTTTGGAAATAGCCCGCTACTGCTGATATTCGCTCTGCCAGCCTTCCTACTTCTTATGGTACCTCACAGAGGATGGTAAGACCGACCCCTCTCACAAATCTATGACGCTTACTTATGGCTGTTCTCCACGTCGTCGGTAGCACTACTCGATTCTGCTTTAAGCGATCTCACTTCCATGCCCAGCGGTACTTTCTAGAGGCAGATCCTTTTATATACGAAAAACCAAACCACGACTTTCTTTTCCTGCTCGGTCGGAGATAGCTGCTACTTACCTACGACTACTCGGCGGTCTCTGAGACCGCCACCTACCTTATCTATTGAAACCTAGCTCACGAGAACAGAGGCCGAGTCTCTAGAAGCTAATCCGGAGATAGCCCTTTGGCTTTGGGCACCTTTTCCCAACTTACAACAGTACAAGGAAGGCGGATCCTAGGTATAGCCTAACAAACCCGACACCTACTTTATATATATTACCAGAAAATCAAGAGTGCTTGGTCCCAGATAGCTGCTCCTGATGAACTGCCCGGCTAGGCACGATCGCAGACAGACACAAATGGGGCGCTTGAGCTCAATTTCATCGAGCCTTATGTGAAGAGTGAGAAAGCTCTATCAAAGGTATAAGAGTGGACTTCTAACTAGTAGCTAGTCTGAGGTAAACGACTGAACGATTGGTAATTGAATCATAGACTAAGCATTGTGAAGAGCTCGACTTATTCTAATGAATGCAATGATTCTGGGCAATTTCCGAACTCTAATGAGGAACGGAGAATCACTCATTAAAGCTGTGGAAGTAGGGAGTGTTCCATATTCAGCAGCATACAGGGCACGTTGGTCTTTCCATAGGTGTCATAAGATGGGCTTATTCTTTCCCTTGTAGTATTCTCTACAGCAATAGCAGATACCTCTTCGAAGGTGAATCCAGACAATGTGTACTCATCAGTGGACTTTCGGATTTATAGCACAGGGCTTCTTGGGGAGGAAGCATGGTTGTCGCCCCCCTTGAATGGTAACGATCGCCTTCCCTAATGGGAACTATACCTTCTGGTGGAGAGATGAGGTCTTGAAGAGCCAAGCTATGAATCTGGGGTCTTCCTAGGATAAGATTGTTGCTAGCAGGCACATCTAAGACTTTTCATTCGAATGTTGCAGTGGCCCAACTACTATTGGCAGTGTGACGGTACCCTTCACTTCACTTCTTGAACTGTCATATACTCGGGCTCGATAGCGTGAAATCAGTGGGTCCCAGACCCAAACAGTTATCGGTTTTCATAGGACAACAATTCAGTGCAGACCCCCCTCCGGTCACAAGCTGTGGTAGAATCTCTCTGTTCCTCTGCCCCTACCGTACTCCAGTCCGAGAAAAGGTTATCCCTTTAAGCAAGGTGTAATGAATCGCTTCTTTAACTTGAAATAGGCTCTGAAAGACCTCCCCTGCCCTAATAGAATGTTCTCCTTTTCGATCTAAATCGAGCGAATAGTTAGAGCTATCTTTCTCCTCTTAGAAGGAGGGTGAAGCTTATAGGTAGTCGCCTAAGCGCTAAGAAGCTTACATCATGCTACTTCAACTATATGCTTAACACATGCAATTCGATGCCCCTAGTCTTTAGCAAGCCGTGCATTCGCCAAAGAGCCTACTAGATAGCCCTGCTCTCTTTCTATCGACTGGGCAAATGAGAGTGCCCTTTCTCGTTCATTCAGTCGACTGTCGCCTTTCGTAGAAGAGTTGAGTTGGGCTGAGATATTTACGATTTCGCGAGCTCACCTAACGTCCTGAATAAGTCAGTTCGAGGGGGTTCTCGAAGAAGTGTTGAGGAAGCCCAGTGGTATCGTATAATAAGAGAGAGGGTGCAAGAGGCGAGATCTTTGAGCATTGCTAGGCTACTCTTAATAAGGCATTTCGTCAGTCAGCAGTTCAGCCCGAGGGCAGGCAACTCACTAACTACAGCTTCTATCTCCTCTAGGTCCCATTAGACTGATCCTTAGTCCTTCTCCCCCGCAACCAAGCCTGGCGGCTTTCCTTATGAGATGGGATGCTTGCTCACTAATCGATTGCTTCTCTCGAGATGCGAAGAATAGCGTAAATAAAGACTATCTTGGTCCTTTCGAAGCAGATATTCGTACGCCATCGGGTTATTTGAAGATGGCATTGGTTTCGGCTTGACTGCTTTTCCTTGGTTTCCTTTTGGTTAGAAGGGCTCAAAGCGCCTTAGGCTAGCAAGGGAAATGGATTTAGGAAAGACCATACGAAAGAAAGACCAGGCGATAAAGAATAAAGAAGGCTATGGGGAAAGATCCCAGACCTGGCTCGCTCCAGGCAGATTCAATTCTTTCTCCCCGGCATAAGAGAAGGGCTTTAGCGAAGAAAGAGATGCGGATGAAAGTGATCTAAAGTAAGTAGCCCTTACTTCTGATCCTAGTGGCTATGGCTCAGGAGCGGGATAACAAAAAGTAAGGATTCGACTAGCTTTCTCACATAGTTCAGGCGCTACGCACCTTTGGTTCGGTGGTATCCTGTATATAGGAGCAAGGCAGATTAAAGGAAGGAATTGATAAAGCGTCAGTTAGTTGAAATGTCAGATCTTTCACTCACCTCACCTTATCCCATTGCGGTGCTTCGTGGAAGTTTTATTTGGCAGAATCTATCCCAACAGATCATAGAACTTACCATCTCCAGGATGACAGACCATAAGTTAAAAAAGGTCACGTACGGGCACTGATCAAAAGCACATACATTAATTAAGGTCTCCTAGTGTAACCTAGCTCAATTCGCCTCATTGATTCCTTCTACAAGCCTGAAATCTCGACTCCTCCTTTCTTTCTGAGCCCAGCCACATTTCTATTTGGTTATGCTATATGCTAGTACTTGTTGCGGGGGCAGGCCATAGACCTACTAAGTCGCTAGCTATATATAATTTGCTCAAGTGTGAAAGCGGAAGGTCCTGCACATAAAAAATATTCCACTGCAGAGACCTTTTAAAGCCTTTGATTACGTGGTCAAGACCCGGTACTAGGGTATGGAAAATACCCCGAATGGGTGTAGAATCAACTCGCAGAAATGCCCGGTCAAAGAAGGGCTTGCTAGAACTCTGAAGAAAGGCTTAAAGCAGAGTTGGAGCTTGGAGGTTAGTGTTTAGTAGATACAGAGTTTCGCTGGTCTTACAGAACCTCACTGGGGACTTCTCGCTAAGCGGTGGTAGAGTCCAAACTCCTTTCCCTCCATTTGGACAGTGAGTTCTCCTTCCGTTTTGCAATCGGTGGAGGGGGTAGCCTGAGCACCGATTCTGATTGACGAATGCTTTCTTGCTGCTCCCCTTATTATATAAGCGTGGTAGATCGACGTAGAGCTTTTTCAAGCTTGAATAGGAATGTACGGCTAGACCCCCTAAGATGGGATCGTCGTAGATTTCGTACCAATCCCCACATCGTTCGAGCTTTTGGATGATGATGTCCGGGTCTCCATGAGTTGGAGTTGCTCGGCAGGGGTGCTCATCCTTACCTTAGTAGCGCTCTTTGGAGTAGCGGCTATATCACGTCATCCAATGAAAACTCGCCCCCCGTCCTGCTTGAAAAGGTACCTACAAATGGACACCAAGTTTCTATGAAATTGAACATCCAGCATGCGTCCCTCCCATTCATGGCTCTGCAAGACCTTATTCTCTTCGTTGCTGTGTTTTTTGAGGCATCCCGGTTAAGGATGCCCGCGTGAAGGTTGTAGCCGCTTTCGGAATGGCTTTCCTTCGCAACAAGAATGGCCCGGCAGTCGAATAGTTGCCTAAGCCGGTCTCTCACCAACTCCTTCTTTGCGGTAGGTCTTCTATCCGCATGAGTTAGCATAAGAAGAATGCATTTTTTGATGATTGTGGTGCCCTTCCTTCATTTTTCTGTGTTCCATCTTATCTCTACCTATGATGAAATAAAAATAAGCTCTGAAAGACCTCCCCCTTAACGGGCTGGACAGGGATCCCAGGGTTGAAGACACTTTTTGACTTCTGCTGGATCACGAAGACGGGCCATTCTCCGTCTTCTTCTTTCTAGAAGGGAGATCAAAAGCTCTGATCAATGACATCGCAACCAGGTTGGTCTCATAGTTGTGCCCTCGGGCGGGACATGTTGGTCGAAGTATGGATTCTCTATTGGTTCGCTCGCTCCGCTAGAGATAGAATGAGTAAGACATGAACGCGCGTTGACAGAGAAGAGAATTTCGTTTATACTTTGGCGAATTAGAAAGAAAGAATTTGGTGGAATACTTAGTTGTGAGACAGGTCTTGAAGAGCCAATCCTGTACTTATCCATTTAATTAGTAGGAGATCGAGCTAATTCGTCTATCGCTGTAGTGAGGCAAAGCGCTTGAAAGCAAGTATCCGTTCCAGCTGTCCAAGGCTGGGCGGAGTGAACCAGTAGCAAAGTAGGGGTTTAGCGACCGCAGGAAAGGAATGTTGCGTTCGAACGGGCGCTAAAAAAAAGCATTGCTTTTCCCTTGTTGTACCTTTCCTTGGTGAATCTATTGATTCTTAGCCGGGCGGACATAGAATCATCCAGAAAAAGTCTAGCTATTGACTTGGATCTTCCTCACTCACAAGAAAGCGCAAGTCCCATTTTCATATAGACCAAGAAACTCTTTCCAATCCATCTATCTTGACATAGCAACTCTCGTATCGTCGAATTGTATTATCGTTCCTGGACGTCGGTCTCAATTCCCTTTTTTCAATCTGGAACTAAATTCCATATCTTTTGACATGTCACGTAAACCTCGTATGGCAATGCCAAAGCAAAAGAGTAGAGCAGCGTCTCGCGGAAATGAATTGACCAGATCGATGGAATTCCACCTGCCTGCTCACTTCTTTACCCTTGTACGTACAAATCTAGCTCATAGCAGCACTGCCAAGTTCAGTTACTTAGTACAGAGATTGGAACAACTTAGCGCGGGAAGTCCCATATGTTGTCTTAGCCTCGCCTCACCTATTTCCCTCATAACGAGATCAGAATGAGATAGAATTGGATCTCAAGTTTTTGCTAGATCTGGGCTACCCCTCAGACGAAACACAAAAAGACCTATACCTTGGGGGTGGGAGAAAGAATAAAGCAAAGAGACTCACATGTTGGTTCACCAAGTGAAAGAAGGCTCGATGAAATTGAGCTCGACCGATCCATTCTAAGCAGTAGCTCGGGACCATTGAAAGATTTTCTGGGAATTGAGGTCGCACGGTCACCAGCAGGAATTGTGTGCTCACTCAGCGGCGTTGGAGATTTTGCAAGAAAGTGGTTTAGGAACATGTCGGCCCAGTGCTTTTCCGATTGAACAAAAGAACAAACTGAGCAAAGAAAGTGATTCTCCTGCAACCGACGAGGCTCGTTACCGCAGGTTAGTTGGACGGCTTCTTTATTTAACGATAACCAGACCCGATATTACGTATGCTGTGAATCTCCTTAGTCAGTTTGTTGATAAACCAACACAAGACCATTGGACAGCAGTCATCATCATTCTGCGTTACATCAAGCGTGCGGAAGGCCACTTCGTCCAGTGATTTGAGACTGACAGCGTACTTAGATGCAGACTGGGGTGGTTGTGCTCTTACTCGAAGATCCACAACAGGTTATTTTGTTACATTGGGGAGCCGTCATGGCGTACCAAGAAACAATCCGTTGTTGCCAGATCCTCAGCCGAAGCGGAGGTCTTCTCAGTCTTTATCTTCCTCTCCAACTCAGTCGAGTTTCGCACCTGTTAGCTACTCTTGTCATGATTACTACTAATTAAGTCTCTGATTGTGCGGACAAAATAATCATTACAACCTCCTCTTTTGATATTGTCTTCAAAATGAAGATTAGGCTTTATGCCTATAATGACTGGTAAGCGTTAATCAACCTATCGTATCGACGAGTACCTCTGTTTTAGGCTTGTCTCTTCCCATTGCCCTTCGAAAAGGTAAAGGTCTTTGATCTTTCAAAGTTGTAAGTCAACGTCGGAGGAGACTGTGTAACGAGCTACGGCTCGAATGCTTTCATGGTTGGAAGGGCCGTAGATTAACTGTGCGAAGAATAAATTCTTGCAAACCCGATTCTGGACATTTCGGGAAAAACCTTGGGCAAAGCTTTCACGAGACGAGCAAAGAAGATTCTTAGCCCCGGGAACAGAAGTAGAAAAACATCAATAGATTTACAGTCTGTAGCTTTCTCGCTCTCTCCCAACGAGGAAGTTCAAGGAATCGGATAGCAAGATTATCTTTCTTTGATCATTCTATGAAATTTTCAATCTCAATATCGATAGCGATAAGAAAGAGCTTTCTCTTGGGACCAGCCTTGCCATTGCTTATTCGGTATTCCAGGAGCTCTCTACTGCACATCGAGACAATAAGCCTATCCAGGAGTATTACACAATAATGAGGACCCCTCCATGGAGGAGGAGTTATTTTCTACATATTCTGCCTGTGGCTGTGCCAAGAAGAAGCAGAAGGCCCAAGATCAGCAACGTCTATTTCAGTTCCTCATGCACCTTCGCCTAGAGTTTGAGTCCATCAGAGGCCAACTCCTGCACAAATCAAAGGAGGCAAGAAAGAAGAAAAGTACACTCACTTTGAACCCAAATCACAGCGATGGGAAAGGTAGGGAAGTCCAGTTAGAAGGTAAACCAACTCAACAACATATATATCCGAGGGTGGTAGAAAGAAGTGCTATCGGTATCGGTCTTCTTCCTATTCCAACTCTCAATTCTATCAGGTTTAGCGTAGCTAGCCAGAAACCTGTAAGTACGAAATCCACTCTTTCCAGTGTAAATTGAATGTGAACGTAGCTTGCCTCTCTTTATTGAAAGGTTTAGCGTCAGAGTTTAGGAAGCTGAAGTTCAATCATTCACTTCTAAGACTTGGGTGAGAGAGGGGGCATAGAATAAATCAAATAGAAGTGCAGTTCCTATCTCTCAGCTCAGATTAGAGCACCAGCTGTTACGCGGGCATCCCCCCTTACGCGCTTTTTAGGAGGAGTTCAGTGTAGTCGGATGGAAGGGAAGCACACCTTGACTCTGAAAAAGTCAAAGGGCAAGCAAGGCAAGTCCGAGCTAACTAATGGCAAGGGTCGGAAATAGATAGTTTTGAAGGGTCTTTTGAGAGTTAAGGAAGCAAACAAGCATCGATCTATTGTTGGAAGGGATTCGCCCTATCCATCAAGCGTTAACTGCTACACGAGAGTACAGCTAACCTAAGCGGTCAAAGCAATTGGATCTTAGGCGGCCTCGCCGAAAGGAAATTGGAAGGTCTTGTCAGAGCCTCGGGATCCTACATTGGCCGTGGATTCTCTTTCATTGTATGGAAGGTTGCACCTCTCGGCGGTAGGTCTAGCTCATCAATATGTGATTCTTGATCTTTTCTTTCATCCGGAGATCTCTCAAGTGGCTGGCTAAAGGCTATCTGTAGCCCGGACTTCCCATTCCTTGTATGTGAGTTAGGATTCTGTAGATCCGCTTCGGAAGTCCCAGGTTCAATACATCTTCGTTAGCTCGTTAGCTAGGCAATTCAACTACAAGGTTCAAGGCGACTTGGCTTACCTAAATGACTAATACCCACCGACGAATGACCGAACCGAAAGAAGGGACTTGCTCTTCAACCAAGGGTTGTTATGTTAAAAGCTCTTTAGCGGCCCAGCCTCCTTGTTCGAACCGCGAAAGGGGATGAGGCCAATCTTGTGGTACCGGCACTTCAGCGCCCAGTGTTCTAACCCTTGCACCCTACCTATTCTATACTATTCGATTCAATAAAGGAGGAAAGGTCTTGTCAGAGCCACATTCGGCTCAAGAGAAGGAAAGGAAAGATCAGAGTCGCCATAAGCATAAGAGGTCTTGGAATCGGCATTAGCCCCGTTGTTGGAGGAAGAAGGCCTTCTATTGAATCTCTTTGAAAAAGAAAAACTATCTTGATGATCTGCAGCCCAATTAGCCAAACCATCAGCAACCTGGTTACCTTCCCTGTAAATGTGAGAGAATCTGCTTTGGACCTAGAACCCCCTTAGCCCTTCGCCTTAGTCTTCTTACTATGTTTTTCGATTATTACCTTACTTGCCCTGGCCCAATTGGTTGTATGCCGCTTAGGGAGTTGACTTTCTCTTTGTTCTATTCCTTTGTCTTTCTATTCTTCTACTTCTTTCTCTTGTGACTGAAGTCGTCTAGAGCTGCTGTGGGTACAAAGCTTGACACTATGAATTTGGTCTTAAAGAGCCTCGACTCTAAGTTGGATGAGCATGGTTTGAGGGAATGACTCTCCGGTTGAAGCAGGAGTATAGGTCTACCATCGAAGTCAAGTATTAGTTCGACGATTGGTACTGTTCATGTTGATTATCTCGAAGGCTGAGGAGTGCATCAAGTTGCGCCCTTCATTTGTGTTGTAGGTATGGGCCTTTTATCCTGGGAGAAAGAGGAGCATATAGAAAGTAGGTAGTTGTTCACGTTGAGCTAGAGGAGAAAGACCGATATGCGTGGATAAGAGAAGAGATAGGCGCTCGTAGACTTCTTTCTTTTCTTGGAATGAGTAGGGAGCCTCCTATTAGATTATAGTGACGGTAATGGCTGATGCCTTAGAGGAAGGTAGTTGTAAGGGATGGGGGTTAGAAGCTAATTCAATAAGATAAGGGAATGAAGGGACTAGATTGATTGAATCATGATTTTAGCTCATTTGGTTGGCAGAATCAGTCATAACGAAAGAGACTTCCGTCGAGTTCGAGCGGGGTCATCGACCATAGGCCGTCAGGATGAAAGGCAGTATAGTTAGGATATGACGCTCCTTGTCACCTAGAGCTGAGGGATAGGAATGTCGACCATAGGAATGGGATTTGCAGAGAGAGAGGGACTTAGTGAAAGGTATAGGTTAGCTTTAGGGCCTAGGACGGCTCCCCCGTAATTGATAAAGGAAGTGGATCAGCTTGCAACTTTGAATGAGCCTCTAAGCCTGCCTTTGACAAGTAAGCCTTCTCCTCTAAGTATCTTCGCTTCCAGGGTTGCCCATTGGAAACCATCCCCAAGATCCATAAGCCATAGATGGAGCCAGAAGGAAGAGATGATCCGGCTTCGTTCTTTGTCTTCTCTTTGGTAGTGGAGAGAGGTCGGGAGTATGGCTCCCGCTTTGAAGTGAAGGGATGGGAATTTCATTCTTTCTTTCCGTTCTATGGATTGCTATGAAAGGCGCCTGACGTCTTTCAATCGATTGTTGAGGCATTCTTTCTTCTACTAGTTCGGCCGGGATCTTACTACTTGGCTTCGAGAGTCCTCTTTTCTTCTTCTTTCTCTTTAGGATAGATCTCGTCTTTGATCCCTGGGTCTCTTATCTTAGCCCAGAGTCCCTGAACACTTGCCTTTCATAGAAGTAGAAAGATAGAGCCGCACAATATCCTTTCCTCTGTTATGTAGTTATTCCTCTCAATCTGACTGTTCTTGGGGGTTCATTTTATTGCTTTGAATCTGTAATTCACTCTGCTTTGTTGAAGCTTTCTTCTAAGCCCCGGAATGAAAGACGAATATCACTCAGAAGAAAAAGATCTTAACTACGGCCACAGCCACGTGCTCCTTTCCTCACTCCACCGAAGGACTACCCAGGCTCACAAGCTAGCAGAATCGGAACCGCCGGTGAAGTCCCCGATGAGAAGTTCAGGTTTGATCGTTGGTCCCCGCATGCAAAATGGAAAAGTCCTATAGAAATGAGAAAGTATCAAACTATGAACCGAAGGAGGCGGGGAGATAACAGCTCTACAGCTCAACCTAAAGGAAGAGGACAGACGGCAACTCTACTAAGCGCATGAACCACTCACTACGCTCCTCAACCGCAGGATGTAATGAGTCGAGCTGCACTCAGCCTTTGATTCGAGTCTTCGTATGAGAGAGGGGCGAAGGAAATTGAAAGCAAGAAAGCAGGCTCTGCA
Organism: Orobanche coerulescens; assembly: GCA_033398695.1. Classification (NCBI taxonomy): domain Eukaryota; kingdom Viridiplantae; phylum Streptophyta; class Magnoliopsida; order Lamiales; family Orobanchaceae; genus Orobanche; species Orobanche coerulescens. Next base: position 704,184 of record JAWKAU010000028.1, read on the forward strand.
AGACCTTCCTTCTATTCCGAAACCTAGAAGGCCCTTTAGGCTCGATGAAATTGAGCTCGACTAAAAGGAGAGGTTGGAAGGTACTATGTATTTTGAATATGGTCGAAAAATCTCTATTTGAGGTCTTGAAGAGCCTTTTCCTCCTCAGAAGAGGGGCACCCTAACATAAGAAAAGCACTTTCCACTCACAGGTCTTGCAGAGCCTTAGAGCTCACACTGTAATTGAATAGAAGGGAGTTGGCCTTGCCCAAAATGCCCATGCTTTTCATTCTTTCAACGGGGTCGAAAGCCCATCTCTTTCTTCTTCTGCAGCGAACCAATACGAGTAGGTCTAGTAGCCATAGCTGCTGGTAGTGCTAGTTACAGGCAGAGGTCAAGCAAAGGTCTTCCTTCCCCGACGTCTCTCCCGCTCCACCGTGGCCTTTTCTATAAGCCATTTAGTCAATTTCTTCCCTTTACGACTAGCCTACTTTACTTAGGCCCTGACCCGCGAGGAGAACCAACTGTCTTGTACTTTATGCCCGGAGAAGGACTGGCAAAAGAATCACCCTTGCACTCGCATCAGGATTCACTCCAAGCCTTCTAGCTGCCCCTCACTATCAGTACTCCACTTGCCCGAGAAGGAGCCCTGAAAGCGGCTGTTAAATCATTAACTCGTACTTCAGAGTCCTAAACTACAGTTTCTAGAAAGGCCCTCTCATCTCTTTAAGACTTGGCGCAAAGCCCCAATCCTGTAACTGACGGTCCTCTTCCCATTGCCTTCGCTTCCCTTTATTCGTTCGCCCGGATTTCGTCAACCTTCTTATTTCATAGAACAGAACCTCTCTCCGTGAGATATTTCATTGTGGGGTTTAGAAAGCAAAGATTAGAAGCCCTCAACAGTATGTAAACAACCTAACCATTTCTATTATATTAGAAGGCAGCGTGAGAAGCTAAGAAAATGGGGCCTGTGGTAAGCTTGTCTTAACGATAGAGTGATAGCGCAGAAACCTCTTTGATCATTCAAGATAGTCAGCCAATGCCAACCCACTTCTTTAATCACGAGTCTTGGGTATCGGAACGAGAAAGAGGGCATAGGTACGATAGTTGCGAACCCCAGGTCGGTTGAAGATAGTAGCGAATCAGTAGGTTGGAGTAGCTCACCTGTAGGGATAACCCTCAAATCCCATTCACTCCGACGGGGCCGGCATTAGCATTAGATTGAGGCAAGGTCTTATCAGAGCCTTTCTGTCTTTCCTGGTTCGGGATTTCTTTTCTCATGGGATAAAGAGAAGCTTTTAGGGCTTAATAGCATATAATTACAAAAAGTAGGGGCAATGGGCAGAGGAAAAGAAAAGGGTATGTTGTAACAATATCTAAGTCAACTAGGGATTCTTTCATTCTCGCATAAGCCCTATAGAAAAGGTAAAGGTACTCATTTATCATTCTTTATTTCTTTCTATACTATAGTTCAATCGTTCCGGGAACTTCTTTCAATTGAAACTTCACTGAGAATAAACAGAGTAAGCCCTATATTTGACTCCTATTTACTATTGATTCTTTCTTTACTTAAGAAGTTGATTACAAAAAGATAGAAGCTAAAGCTTGCCTCACTCCGAAAGGTAGAATAGTAATATCTATCGCACTTAAGGAATCCTCTGGTATCTTTTCCCGCTACTCTTCCTAAACCAACTGGGTAAGCCACCTTATCCACGGGGGCATCATATCCCAACTGGCTCTAAAAGACCTACCTTATGAAACCTCGAGACTGTTTTTGAGCTCTACTTTCTTGATCGGGTTTAGACTCAACAACTGCCGGAGAAAGAGCAGCTACCTTAAGGGTTTTCTTTCTCATATTTCTTAGCTCAACTATGACGGAGTTCATCAACTACCTTCTTATAAAGCACTTATCCCGCTTTCCTTGCGACATTCATTCAGGATTGTTGCTTCTCATTCCCACCCAAAGCTGTTGGAGGCTCTTCAAGACCTGCCCTTTCTCTCTTCTTTCCACTGGCTTAGGCCAATGAAATGATTCTGGATCCGGGCTTGGCTCTGAAACTAGACCTGTCAAAGCCCACGTTACCTGTTCCCGCTTAAAGAAAGTCTTTCTCTTTCTCTGTCTAAAAGGGCATTTCGAACACGTATGCCGCCTTTTCTTTCTGCACCTTTCGAATGAGATATATGGAGGCTCTTCAAGACCAGGTCTTGCAGAGCATATACAGAACGGGATCGATCAAAGCCTTAGCGACTTTTCTATTGGCAACGACTTCCGTATGTCCAGTGTGTCACGACTACTGGTTTGCATAGCTTCATTGTGTGAATATGTCTCCTGTCGGGAAGGATATAAAGAATATCCGCTCCCGCTTGCCTTAATAAGATAGAAGACGGGACCGGGAGTGAAGCTCCCTGTGGTCTTTGACTAAGGCCTTGCCGGCCCCCTATTAAGATGTGGATTGAGTACATGAGCAATGGCCATGAAGGTTGGCTCCCGCGTTACTACGTTATATAATATAAAAGGGCGAAGGAATGCTCTTTTTATTCTCATTCATTTCCAACCTCGTTCTTTGCCGCCGGAGCTACCTTTCTTTCACCATAGAGAAGGACCATCAGGTCTTGCAGAGCCTAGTTAAGACCATCTTCTCTTTTAAGAAAAAAGCAACAATCAAAGAGTCCCGGTTCGCTTCGGGTTAGACAGCTTTTCGGCGGTGTAGTGGCTTTCCTTCTTTTTTTTCTTGGGCTCCGATACCCCTCTTCAGTTTAGGGTGGATCTGATCCACCTTTTTCCGGAATCCTTCTTCCCGGGAGCTCAAAAGGCTTTCATAGGTCCTATTCCTATAGGGTGTACATAGGTATAAGAACATGTACAGAGAAGGCATTTCTTCTCAGTCTATCTCTGGGGTTAAGGTTGAGGGTTCTTCAAATAGGGAAAAAATCAATCTCATCCATATTCGGATACGAGGTCTTTGCCTACATTCAAGGTGAAGGTTCTAATTTGCATTACAGTCAGATCCGTTCCGTGGTTACAGTCAAGCTATATCCGAACTAATAATAACCATTTGTTACGAGATAGAAGAACAAGAGGAAAAAGAAGATCTATAGCGGGACTACTGCTTCTCACTCGCTACCTCTGGATTCCTCCGATGCCCTTGCAAAGATTTTTTCAGATTAATACTTTCCCAGTCCTAGCATAGGCTCTGCAAGACCTGTGGTATCGACAGAGAACTTCTCGTGCCGGGTGAGAGGGAACTTACTTAATCAAGTTGTACGCAGTAGTAGACGAAGAATCTCAATAAAATCCCTGAACGAAGACGAAGATCTATGTACGCAGGCCGGATAGCAATGGATTCTCCCGGAAGTACCCGCCCTTCCGCGAGAGGATAAGGCGATTAAACGGGGAATTTGAACCTCTCTTTCTTTTTCATCCGCATCTCTATCATTCATCAAAGTGTAACAGGCTCGTCCCCTTTTTTCAAGAAGTTGTTGGGATCGCCGCACCCACTAGGGGAGAAGAGTAGCCTACCTCCGCCCAGTCCCCTCAACATTGAGAAATTCCCTTTCTACAGAGCACACGAAGACCTCACCCTTGGCAGGCAGGCCCGTTTTCTATAACAGAATCCAGCGTTATCAAACTCTCGCGGGCGGTGCCAGGACCCGAGCATATGGACCTCCTTAAATGGTCTTTCGGGACGAGTTGTTCAAAACGAATTGTGTAGGCACGGACTGTGCAAAGAGAGGCTGCTCCTCTGGACCCGCTTCCTGTTTTTTTTGGCTTCTCGCCGAAACGAATTGGACGAATTGCTCCCCCTAATCATTCTCTTTGAGACGACGTGGGCACACCGGCTGCACGGGAAAGAAAAGGGCTTTCTTACGCATTGAAGTGACTTTTGACACCCACCAGGCGAGTAGGAATTCTATTCCGGTCGATATGAAAGGAAAAGGGATTGCTAGATTTGACACTATACGAGATGGAATAGTAGTTCAGTTCATCCGCGAATGCCGAGAATAGGTTTCACCCGTCTGTGATCGATTAGACAAGATCAGAGTAAGGAGTGGTCGGAGATGTAGAAGAGGTCGGTCCCCGGCGCTTTTGAGAAGGCAGACCTTATGAAAGCCCAACGATAGAGCTCTTTGGTTGAGTCTTTATCGAGAGAGAAAGCCACGGGCTAGTTATTGGTTCGGGGTTGGTGAAGACTAATACGAAAGCGAAAGCGGATTCCTAGTTCAATAGAAAGATTGAATTGTATTACAGCACTACATAAGTCATTTCTGGTCCACCCGTCCCATAAGAGCTTCCTATAGCAGAGAATCTGACTTCGGTTCCCAAATAAAATAGAGATTTCAAAGTGACGTTTTCAGACCTACCAAAGGTTGACCCCTCGAGGCGGCCAAGCCGACGTTTTCGATTACAACCATTTGTACTAAGGCTACCAGACTTGCAATTGCAAAAAAGACTGGCTTTGGAAAGAAAGAAGGAAGAGCTGATAGCGAAGACGATAGGTTCCACTCGTACGCTGACTCTTAGCTCCTCCCGAAAAGGGAGGGAAGGCCTGTCGCGCAGTTTAATTGTAGAAAAGGCTTTCCCACTCGTGTAAGCCTTTTGGCACCTATGATCTTGACTTTTCTAGAAAGCAGAAGAGTTGGCGGAGCTAGACTAGGTCGCTTGGGGCTTATGGCGATTCCTCGGGGGCTTGTTGCGCTTAAAGAAGACATAAGCGCTAAGGGACTGCTGCTATCATGAAAGCTTGGGCGGCAAGTGACTAGAGTAGTCTTACCAAAATAGCCAGACGCGAACTGGTGTTACCAGCACAGGATGCAAATAGGTTGCCCAGACGAGGTCTTTCATACACTAGTACGAGGAAGGAGCTAGGTGCTTTAAGGCTAGCGGAAGGATGTTCTTCCCAAGAGTGGTACTCAGAAGAAGAAAAGGTTGTTGTTCCCGCAGCACTCATTGATACTGGGTCGACTGCTTTTGCTTTGAATGCTTACCTTGGACAGACTCGGCTGTGAACAAATCCTCTCTTAGAGAATCGACCGTTCACTCATAGGTAGCTGCGAACAAGGAAGAAAAAGAAGGACATGGAAGCCAAGCCAATGCGGTCTTTGCTCTTGTTGCTGCCAACGAGGAAGACTATTTCATTTTTTGGAGTAAGGGCTTTCTGAAAAGGCGTAGCTGCAATTGGGCTTCGGCTTGTACTTGAATCGATCTTGCCTTGGTGTTGCTGACTGACGGACCGAAGACAGCAACTGAAAACACAAGAAAGAAAAACAAATGACTTGCTTGGTCAGCTCAACCACTAAAGGTGCGAAGGATTTATTACTTGAAGGCAGGAGGGAAAGAGTCTAAACTAAAGGCAAAGGCGTAGGAAGCACAGGTCAAAGAAGCAGCACTCGCCGCAGGAGATCGAACAGATCCGGTTGGTTGATTCAAGTCTAAGTAGCATCAAACAAAGCGATATAAAGGTGAGGTCCCCATTGACCGAGTGAAGTAACAGCAGGCATGCCATCATAGGCAAAAATCAAAAAGGCCTTTCACATCTAGGCTGAGGGTTGTCTGCTAGCCTGTGTAATAGTAAGTACTAGCCCCCAAGGGCTTATCTTCTTCTAGCATCTCCCGTAGCGGAGAAGGGCGTTTAGCTTTCCTTTGCTTCGAATCAATCCTATCATCAGTAGGGGCCTAATGCCAGTCTTCGAGGCAAGCGGCCTATCGTCTCAGCCTTTCCAGCTGCCTAATCCGATAAGCCTGATCACCTAGGCAGTCAGTCTATTCCCACCCTCGCTCTAGCTCTTTTCCCAAGGACTACGGAATCGCCTCCAACCCCTAATTATACGCCGACCCGCTTGCTTGCTGTCTAAGCCAGCCCACCGCCTTTTGACTTTCCTTTACGCCTTCCCATCCGAGTGACTCCCCCTCATGGGTCAGATAGGCCAGGATAGCACATGTATAAGGAAGGTGAAGGAGCGCCCATCTGTATAAAGGGCTTTTCTATTGGCATAGCTCCTCGTTTCAAGCAAGAGCTTGTTCGCTACATCCCGCCCTCTTGAATTAGGAACGGTAGCCGCCGTTGGTATGTGGAGATTCCGATGCCATTTGTCATTTCCTTCCAAACCGGCTTCAAAGCTACGTTTACAGCGGGCCGAAGTTTTTGATTACTAAGAGTTGCCTCGAGAGCGGCCTGCTTCTTACCGATATGCCTCTTGCGGTTTGCCAAATTCAAATATACGTGTAGTTTAGAATTGCATGGGGACTTGGCTTTACCGAACCAGCTTTCTGAGAGCTCATAGAGCTGGGAGCACAGGGATCGATATACGGAACATGAAAGCAATGTAGAAAGAGAAAGGGCTGACTTCTGTCTATGTTTTTGGCCCCATTCATGGAAAGACTTTGTTATAATAAGTCAGAGATTTTTAGATACTCAATCCCTATGCGCTGCCGATTCTCTGCTTGAGATTTTAGAGCTTCCAAAGCAACGTTTGCAGACCGACTAATGGTTTGATGCCTTCCCCGGTTCTCTTTACCGACATAGGCTTTCCTTAGCCTGGAAAGAGTGGAAGAATATGCTGGACTAGTTGGGAATGCTGGCTCTTCAAGACCTTCAAACAGTCACCACTCCCACTCCTCTGGTAAAGTGGGATGACAAAGAAAACAAAGAAGCGGGTGAGAAAGAGAGAAGAAGAAGGTCTTGTCAGAGCCTATGCACAAATCGATTGATCGACGGAAAAGAAGAACAATACGCAACCACAACTAGGAGTTGAGTGTGCTTGCCTCGGAGTGCTTTGCTTTGTCTTTTGAACTCACTCTCACAGATTTGAAGACCCCATGACATGCGTCATATCTATAAACCACAAGTAATAGGTAGGTACTCGAGAGGATAGCCCTATGGTCTTCTTTCAAATTGAATAGGGAAATGAACTATAAGCTAACTACCTATTGGCTTGGGATTCGCTTGACTAGTTTCCTGCTTGATTCTCTGGCCGGTCTTGAAGAGCCTTTCAACAAGTCCTCGGAAGAACCTGATTGAGCTGACTGAGCTTTTTCACTGACTCCCTGAACTCGTCTGGTTGTGGTTTTGAGTGAGTTGAATTCTGTGCTCTCCGTTCCTGTGCTTTCTGTTCTAAGGCTTAGTGGGTTGACAGTTTCTTCTTGACTTCCTCTTGGATTGCGTGGAATCCCCTCTACGTGGTTTAAAGGTTGATTTGGCTACGTCTTTTGCCCCTAGGGTTTTACGTTGTTCACTCTTGAGCTTTGGATATTTGGCAGCCTTAGGAAGTCTTTGGAAGTCTGATTCTGTGCTGTTGTTGACTCTACGTCCTCTACGTACCTTGTTACAAGGCTTAAAGGCGCCTAGTTTCTTACCTATTGTACGTTCTATATCGTGCTGTTCCCTTCAAAGTCCTCTCCTCCGTCTTAGGCAGTCAAAGGAAGGCTCTTTCAAGACCTATTGTTCTTCCCCTCGGAGTTGCTTATTGGTAATGTGAATATTCTCCACAGTCAACCGGTTTATTTCCCAATAAAGTCAGAGGAAAGCTCGTCGGAAGCCAATCCTACGTTAGCCCTTACAAGCTCATCTAAAGCTCTTGGGCCTGGGTAGTTATGCTTTCTTTCCTCTCGTAGTTCTTTCTCTCTCTTTTGCCAGTTGCTTTGTCACTGACTTTTCCCTTCTTGCTTCTTTCTCTCTTGAAGTGGATGGGCTTAAAAGCGCCTGTCGTTGCCTCATAGTGCTTTATCATAGCCTCGGTTCTAAGACAGCAAGAAAGGTCGGATATCTAGCTCTTAGAAAGACTATTTGATGCTCTCCGCAGTCTCCGTGACTTGCCTCTGATTCCCTATTTGATGTCCTCTGATCTACGTTCATCGAGGAAGTGCTGGTAGTTGAATAAGGTCAGGCCAATATGAGCTGAGCTGCTATTAGCTATCTTTGCCTTCCTTTGCTAGTATCCCAGTAAGTAGTAAGCTAGGGCCAAGTAAGTAAGATGGAACTCATACCTTACGTTTGACCCGGACGCTGTCATCGTCATGGTTGAAAGAAAGTACGAGGCTTGGAGGGGAGCCGAAGGCGAAAGTTTCCATCGGGCAAAGAGTCCAATACGATCTGGAACGAAATGAGAATCTCTCTTTCAATAGGGATCGGTACTCTCCAATCAATGGTCCTAAGTCAAGATTCAGCGACGGAGAAGTTATTATAATCCAATGGAAGAAAACTTCTTTTCTCACGGGGTCAGACGTGGGCTATCCGATATGAGGGCTCAACTGATCTATTCTACGCTATTACTTGGCTTGGCGAAGATGATCGATCTCTTTAGGGCGGGCCACCTCAACAGAATTTTCCAATAGAACGCTTTCTCGAATGCGAGGGTTGCTCAGTCGACCTTTAGAGAGGCTCAGGTGAAGGAGAAAGAGAGTAGATCGGTTCAACAAAGCACCTTCTGAACCTCTCCTATACTGTCTTTTCAGAACCTATTGATGTTGCTCTCTTCCTCAGCTAAACGCCCTCAGGAAACTCCATTGCTACTACTGGTGCTTCACCAAAACAAAACCTTGTGCTTGATCGAGCCTGAGTTCCGATAAGATCACCTAGGCCTTACTGCATCTCTAATGTTCGATGAAATTCGCTTCTTAGCTGTACTGTACCTATATAGGATAGTTAGCGAGATCCTTAGGCAGACCATACCGCTACTAAACCAAGGCAAGTACGGTAGAGACTTATACGCCAGTAGTGGGCACGTAAATAGTTTAGGAAGACCAAGGAGCGGAGTTGATAGACCCAGCAATTAGGTATGTTAATGATCATTCTTTCTAGGGAACAAGAAAGAAGTATGCAACCTTGCTAACCGGAAGAACTTCCTTTCACACCGCTAATAGGCATTCAATAGCTAGCCCGTCGCCTAAGATCTCACGTAGCGGTAGAGGTCCTTAGTTGCTAAGGTAGTTGGCCGGAAGGGCCGACCGGGGGAATCATCAAGGTAAGCTCTAGTCTTCCAGGTTTTGCTCTAGCAGAAAGTCCTGTAAATTCTTTCCTTCCTTTTCTCCCCGGCCGCTTGAATTGCCAAAGTAGGTGGGTGGGCCTAGGTCTTGTCAGAGCCTTGTTACACTCCTTCCCCAAGAACAGCAACTCCATCAACAGGAAGAGTCACATAGTCAGAATCGCCATCATAAACAAGAACAGCAAGAAAGTGCCCAGACCCAGACAAGGAATCCCTAGAAGAAAGGACATCTCCAAGAACTCTCTCTCCATCAGAAAGGGCATCCCCAGAATCAAGGGAATCATCAACTACGGGTTCTATAGGTGAGGCTGAAAGAGAAGGAGCTCTAGTATCGGATGCAGAAATCCCAGTCCCAGGTCAAATGCCAAGGCGTAGCAATGTGTAAACCACAGGTAAACCATAGGATCCGAAGGAGATTGGCTCTGTCCAGCTTCCTCAAGAGAAAGCTTTGTAGTAGTTCGTTTTCCTTGATCTGTCAAGAAGGTCTAAGAGCTAGAAGATCGGCCAAAAGGAGAGAGCCCGAAGGATCATGTTGAATCGAAGAAAGATTCTTTTGTTCGGAAAGGTTAGCAAAATTTATCCACCGCTTTCAGCGCCTCTGTCGAAAAGATGTTTGCTTTCTTGCTTGATCTGGAATTTCCGACAGGTTTGTTTAGAAGCATGATAAGTCACCTTTCAAGCCTTAGGCCTCTCTTAGTGGAATTCCTACAACGGAGCCGAAGGGGCGCGAGCGGAAAGTAGTTGTCCTTTGGTTGGCCCAAGGACTAGTGAATGTTCAGATGGTTTGGAAAGGAACCATGAAAAGTCGTTTTTTGCCCGTCAGTAGATGTCGAATAACGGACTCAGAAGCGTATCAATGGGGACGTAGAAATATCCAGCCTTGAAGAAAGAAGTGAAGGGCGTAACTCGTCTCCTTCGGACAGTCTGGTTCTTTAGATCCCGTTAGGCTTTTTTCAGTAGATTAGATGTGGAATAAGGTTCTCAATGTCGGAAATAGACGAAAAGTCAGGTTGGAATCAAGCTGGAATAGGATGTCTCAAGGGGGCTCGGTTGTTGGGTTTACTTTGTAGAGGGGCTGATCGAAAAGAGCCGCAGGAGGATGCGAACAATGCCCCATTCTAGGTCCTAAAGCAAAGTAACGCCTAACGGCCAGTAGGATGGAAAGGATAAGCCTTGTAATCTGTCTGGAATAGTTTGGGAAGAGTGGGATATCCGTACTAATGCGATTCAAGGTCTTGTCAGAGCCTTTTGGGCCTCTTTCTCGTTGATCTCAGTTCGCCTCCGCTCTATTGAAAAGTCGGAATTCCTACGCCTCGGGCCGGATTGACTAAGCTAACCCACCCTTAAGGAGGCTCTTCAATAATTGGGTGCTCTGCTTTAGTGTGATTGACAAAGGCTAGGCCCAAAACAAATGAAAAGAGATCGGAGTCGCTCAGGTCAGTGAGGACTCATTCACTCACCTACTCCTTATCTATTTAATAGTCTCTTCCATCTACTGAATTCAAAAGGCGACCCGCGGCTGTAAGATAGAGCTGTTGTACTACTTGACTGGTAAGAAAGAGCTTCCGTAAGAACTGGAAGACTCTTGTATGTACGGTAACCCTCTCTTCCGCTACTGGTGGACTGTTGCACAGAAAGGCCGACAGAAGCAAGGTTTCTTAGCGCGCTTTTCAAGCGCTTAGCTTCTGCTAGCGGCGGGGCGGCAAGGCCATGTTCTTCAGTTGAAAGCCTAAGCCAAGAAGGTACGAACGAAGTGACGGGCCCCTTTCGAAGATAGGGGGCGGCTTTCTTGTGGTAGTAATTGCGAGCATCTCTCCTCTTCTCTTAGCGTGCACAGTTTGCTTACATGCCGCCTTAGGCACATCTCTCTTTCTTAGTTTCACGCTGGCCTAATGATAATGAATGAAAGTCAGTCTTTTAGTAAGCGTATATAAGCAGCTTTTTAGTGTATAAGCAATTCTTTAGTGGGTACGGTGGAGGTTGGTTGAAGATGATGTTACGCGGCGTTCAGAACCAGTCTTGAAGTGAATGAATTAGAAAGAACGAAGAAGTAAGGAAATGAGACGACTCTTTCTTTCACTATATCATAAACAGATCCTCTCCTCTACACCAATCACGAGTTTTTCTCTATTCCTCTCGTATATCGTCGTAACGCCCTTAATGCTAGGTTTTGAAAAAGACTTTTCATGTCATTCCCATTTAGGTCCGATTCGGATCCCTCCGTTGTTTCCTTTTCCTTCCGCACCTTTTCCTCGAAATGAGAAAGAAGATGGTACACTTGAATTGTATTATTTAAGTGCTTATTGCTTTCAAAAAATCCTACTTCTACAATTGGTGGGTCACCGGGTTATTCAAATAAGTCGTGTTTTCTGTGGTTTTCCCATGTTACAACTTCCGTACCAATTCGGTCGATCCGGAATGGATCGGTTAAACATTCCATTAGGGAGCCTGGTCTTGACTCTTCTGTGTGGTATTCATTCTCGTTCGGCTCTTGGAATCACATCCAGCAGTGGTTGGAACAGCTCGCAAAATCCAACCACTTCACCTACTTCATTGCCCCCAACCCTTTCTCGTACCTCTATTGAAACAGAATGGTTTCATGTTCTTTCATCGATTGGTTATTCCTCTCCCTTTGTATCTCTTTTTCCAATTTCGGTCTCGATTAGTTCACAAGATTGAATGGCCCCTCCGGACCCTCGATTCGATTGTTTTCCAAGAATGTTGAGCCGGGTATGTAAGCCATGTATCTGGGAGGAACTTTCAAAAACAAAAGAAGGGCTTTCGGTTTTTTTCACCGGTCTTGCAGCGAATTCAAATATTATCAAATTGTTAGTTTAATCTTTTAGAAGAAAGAAACTATATATGTCCAATCTCTAGTGATGGTGGGACCAACCAAGATGTATGTCGTCCAACCCGACCTCAGACTCTTTCTTCCCGACCTATTTGACTCTCTGGCCGCAGTTATTTAGGTGGTATTCCGAGATTGAAGAGATCGAATTCCTCCCGGGAACACACGAAAGAAAGGTATGAACTGGGTAAATAGAAATGGAAAAGAGATGTTTCCAATTCATCAAAATGTGAAGCTTTTTCTACATCCATATGATCTGCTAAAGTGGATCGGTATTGACCATATAATAAAAGAAGATCTTGGTCCATGGAGTCCCAAGAAGGTAAGAACTCCAACCTGTCTGATGCTTCTTCGGCCAAATACAATATACAAGTGGGACCTGCACTATGAGCAAGCTGTGCGAAAAACCGCTTCTTTTTTCCGGTTCCGAAACAACTTGGGCGAAAGAGGGTTCTACCGGGAAACCATGGATTTTTGAGTTTTCGCCATTGGTTACTGGTTGAGCCACTGGAATGGAATGAGATAAGAATCTCTGTAGATCTTTCTTCTCCACTTACTCGTAACAGGCTTTTCTTCTGTAGAATACTTCTTCCGAATGGCATAATTGTCCTCCTCTCTCTTCAAAGAAAACTGACTCCTCCTTCTCCTTTATGATTGGATCCTCGTTGGTCCTTTTGACTCCCTAACGGGCGTTTCCAAGAAAACTACGTTGGGCTTGTATGTGTTAAGCATATCGCCCAACTAGCATGATTGGTCCCTGCAGTGGTAGAACCTGGTATGTCCTGAATGCCCTACCAGGGAATCCTGGTGAACCGGGCGTACCCTTCCTATTTACGCGAAAATGAAGCAGGTATCTTTAGATGACGAATTCTTTTTCTGCTGTTCGGCCAGAGAAAGAGGCTCTTCAAGACCTTATCTCGTGCAATTAAAGGGGCCCAAACTGAGCCTATTAAGATAAGAAGGGGGAATGCTTACCGATACCGAAGCCGTTCCGCTCGTCCCTCTTTCGAGGAGGGTCCTTGAAGAAAGCAAGTTTGCGGTTACGTAGATGACCTATACAAAGGTTTTTGTCTGTTTTAGATAAGTAAGACCATTACGCGTGATTCTAATTCTAGCATATGCTCGGCGGCTCCTACCAAGCACTAAAGGCAAAAGGATTTTGATCTGTACTTCCTCTATCTTACTTTGACTTCACTCCGCTACGCACCTTCAAACAGCCTAGTTGTCCTAAGAGCTCTTTCAGACCCAGATGGAGCAAGGGAAAACCTAAACCTTACTCCCCCTTCCAGATGCAAATCCTGCTAATAAAGCCTCTGACATTATCTTGTGCGGAGCCAGATCTGTACCATTTCTTCTTCAGAGAATATTACTGAAGTCCAGAGCCTCATTTATTACAGAAGGACCCCAAGGAATGACGCACGATGACTAGTGCTAGTAGCAAGGAGGAACCTATCGAAAGCTCTTTGGCGTATGCTCTGAGGTATCTTCAAAAGATGAAAAGGCGTCCTCTAGTCTGCCCAAGAGCCGAACCTGTTCGTGGAAGAAGAGTTATTAGGAGTGGATGCTACTGGAAAGGTTGAATTGGTAGTTTTCTGATGTCAAGGTTGAAGATCGAGTCTATGAATGGAAAGAAAGCTGCGCCCCAGAGCCTGAGCTGCATGTTAGCCCCGGCATTCCCTAGCTGCAAATCTCGGGCAAAGAACTCAATCCGGCACCCTTAGCTCTTTATCGGGCATTCTTCGGGATTGATCGGCATTCGGCATAGGTGCTGGCCGGGGATGATAGATCTCACCTTATTGCGCGTCTCGATGTGAATTCAATTTAGAATTGCGAGCACCAATACAATATATAATATAGGGGCTCTATAGAATTCATCCACTACGGGATCTCTGTCGACTTTCATTAATTGAGGGGTCATTTCGTTTGGCTTAACCAGCTCCGTGTGAAAGGGAAGAGGCAGAACTCAAAAACCCTATGTATCAGGATTAGCGCTTACCAGAGTTTCTGTTCTTGACCCTTCTCTCGACCTTCAGATTTCGCCCCAAGATTCGAGAGAGACTGTGAAGCTAAGGCCATCACCCCATACTGGAAAGGAAAATAAAGCGGAGTGCACGGCAAGAATCAAAAATCTCTTCTCCACAAGGACTTCGGATTAAGATGAAAGGCTTAAATCACTCAATTTATATTATAAATAGAAAAAAACAAAAAATAGAAAGGTCCCTGCAAGAGGACCAAAGCGGAGTGGTCACGAGAGCTGTAGTACTAGTTTAGTCAGAATCCCCCGCATCCAGCTAGCTTAATAGCAGAGTGAAAATAATAGACAACTCGAGGGGCCAAGGGCTCTTCTCTTCTATTCAAGTGGGTCAGAGCCTGAGTCTTCTATACCAATCAATGGGATGTCCATTCCACCTCTCGGAGGTGAAGTAGTTGAATTATTCGACCATCAGCTGGTAGTATAGGAGGGGGCATAGGCTCACTGAGAACCCCAAAAAAAGGTTTTCTAAATGATTTAACCAAGAACTCCCGGTAGACTGGACCGTTAGGCCTTGAATCAAGGGAAGGCAGCAAGGTATGTATCACGCTAATACTTTATTAGTCAGATCTTCTGTTTCTGATGTAGTCATTCCTGTAGTATGCAAGGTAAGCGAAAGGCTCTAAATTTCCATTCGAGAAAGCGACTGAACCAGCCAACAACCCCTCAACCTGAGATGAGACTCCCGCTAAAAAACATTCTTCTTCAGACACCACCAAGCTTTGCCAAGGCGCTAACTTGCTCATTTTGTGATAGGGCCCTCCCTTCTTCCCAACCTCTGGCAGTCAAAGCTATAGGGAGACGTGCTTCGGTCTTTCCATCCACCATTGGCTATCCATACCATCTGCCTTTCTTTCGGCATACACGGTCTTGGTGCCGATACTAAGTTCTTACGAGATCAATCTAGCCTTCCCTCTACGGATCCATCATTTTCCGATTGTGATTCTGATTCAGAAAGACATCGTCACAATCCGATTAACTTATTGTGATTGCGGCATTCCGAAAATCTTTCTATGATGTGGGTTATGCACCGCTTATATAATATGTACAATCGTCGAAGTGCCCTCTAGAGCGTGCTGTGCTACCAATCCATTGACTTAAGGCTTCTGCCAAGTAAGCTTCTTTCGATATTCAAATCGCGGGCTTGTTATTGAACCCGGTTAAAGACGCTTGCGCCTTCCGATCTGGCTCTGTTCCCCTTCGGCTTAGCTACTTAAACTTGCTCAGGCGCTAATGTATGCTGGATTTGTCTTTCGAGCTTCCAGTTATTCTGGATTGCTAACGTGGTTAGATGACGCCGATGGAAGGAACCACTGGAGATTCATCCAACTTCGATCTCGGCTTCCTTGACAAAGCAATGTGAGCAAGGTGCTGAGATAGATCTAGAGGTTTGCCGTTCCCACTCCCAATGTGAGGAAAGAACACAAGACCATACAGATGGCATCGCGAATCCCGTAACAATGTAGACTAGACTGGACACCACATCTTGATCAGTTTGTTACTGCGGAGCCCTCTTTATTTGGATATTCGGTTGGTGATTCGATTCCTCGTTCAGCTAGCCCCTTATTAGATTAGGCCCCTAAAGGACCTCTTCCCGCCTGTGCTATCAAAGCTAAACGCCCTGGTAGGCAGAAAGAAAGAGAAAGGCGGAGGACTATGTGAACTACTATGCTATCATCGGTCCTGCCAACCGTCACTCGTATTCGGAGAACTACTTAACTCTTAATCTTCCTGTTCCTTCCTGTGAACTCGGACTCGAAGCCGGCTTGAACTACTCTTAGTCTACGCTGACCTTGCTGATCAGTATGAAGACGTGTAATAACAACGATAAGGGCACCTACAGGAAAAGACTGGAAGTCAAGAGAAAGCCCATAATCTAGTATTCCCTCTGACGAGTAGCTACGCACCTCCACTACAGAAAATGAGGGAAAGCGGAGTTCTGGTCTTTGAGCGTTCACTGCGGAATTGTTAGGTACCAATCCTGCCTTGTTCCTGGGTCTAAGCCCTTAATTACCGATTACCAGGTTTTCCTTCTAATTCCAAACTACCAAACTAATGTCCAAGCTCTTTCCCTAGTGGTTGCTCAAATCCATTTATTTATGTCTTATATGAAATATGAAAAAAGTCAGAAACACTCAAGCGCCGGTGGCAGCCTCCTGCAGAATCATATTCAGTTGCTTAGTCTTTGTACACAAAAAGGTATCACCTAGCCCCTCTGAAACAACAAAATGATCAGACATGTGGGGCTTAACCGCTGCTTTGCTGCTTTCTAGTCAATCTCTTCGATCTCCTCCAGAGACCCTCTCCTTACATTCGAGCGGCATAAAGCTCCTCCTTTCGGAATCTACTGAAAGTGTATAACCCTTTAGTATGACCCTCATTAAACAAAATTCACCCCCTCCAGGATACCGCGTATCTTCCTCTCCTCGCCTTGGGGGGCTTTGGAAAAAGGACTCAATGAAGGTTGTTGTTGTTTTAAGCGACGTCCTTGGCCTTAGCAAACTCTTTCCTAGGACAAGACGACCAAGACCGGCAGCGCAAGGCAAGTCTCAACGTGGCGAAGTTGAATTTACCGATGGGGGAGATGAGGGATATGGGTCGGTACTAAGCCTAGTAAATCGCTCATCGCTTACCAGCTAGTCTGTCCAGCCCAGGTGAGTCTTTGACTCTGCAGATCCAGTTAAGCGTGGAAATCGAAACCAAGAAAGAGGGTCCTGTATGAAAAGGTTTTTCTTTCATTCCTTGGGAGGGACTCAAAACCGAGTACGGGTTTGGGACTTGCTTTCCGGTCTCACATTCACGCTTCTGGTTCTAAACCAAAAGAGAGGTCTTGCAGAGCCTGTGCCTTCTCGAGGATCACAAAGGTTTATTTATCCTGCCGGCGCATCGACGGTCCTCGCAAAACCAGTAAATCGACTACAGCAGCGGAAAAAACAATCTCTGGAAAGCCTACAGCCCGTGGCTTTCTTGAGTTCAGGGTAAGCTTTCACCAGAACGTGTTTATGGATTGAACGAGATTCAAGCTGGGAGAGAGATTTCTGATAAGGGATCAGACCACTCCTGGTGTTCGAACTAGTCATTAATGGTTGGCTTAATTCGTATCCTTTCGGTATGTGTTGTGAACACTTTCATTTTTAGCCTCTCATCTTCTCTAGAGAAGCAAAACTCTAACGGATAGAACAGATGGTCCAACTACATAACTTTTTCTTTTTAATTACTTCCATGGTCGTGCCTCGTGGCACGGCAGCACCTGTACTATTGAAATGGTTCGTCAGTAGAGATGTTCCCACAGGTGCCCCTTTTTCCAATGGTACTATAATTCCTATTCCTATCCCTTCATTCCCTCTTTTGGTCTATCTACATTCAAGGAAATTCATACGCTCCACAGACAGAGCAAAAAGTAGAGTCTTGGTCAGAGCAAGCCTTCCTATTCTATTACCAGACAGAATTGGGAGAAGCTCATCCGAAACTAGAGCTAGAAACGCCCTATTTCGTTTCGTTCCCGTTCTTCATTTCCTTCTTATCGAATCCAAGGGGGACTTATCATATTTAGAATCTTTCTGCGGTGTGCTCCCTTTACTATTCTTTCGTACTTTCTTCTTTTTACCACGCGATAGGTCAGCGAAGCGTGAGCGGGCGCGGAGAAGGAAAGGTTCTGCAAGACCTAACGGGAATGAGCAACGACGAAATGAGAAGATGAGGTGCCCCGGGCACCCCCCTTTAGAAAGAAGGGTCGAAGCTTTTCGGCCTGTAGCTTTCCCCGTCCCCCCTTCGTCGGGCGGTGCTTGTGTGGGGGATGCGCCACCAGAAATCGGGCTTGAAGCTCTCACCTTACCAACGAGCCGACAGCTGATGGCTGTTGGTCACGACGACTACCAAAAAGCTCCAATGAAGATGAATATTTCACATGGAGGAGTGTGCATCTTTATGTTGGGTGTTTTTCTGTCGTGCGACCCGGCGGCTTATGTGCGACCTGTGGCCCACGCCTCCTATTTGTTCAGGGCGGGCGGCGTGAACTCTGATTCGATCCGGGTATTCAATCCCGCCGCTGAGATGCTCAGTTGACTCCTTAACCTTGATAGGAAGATGGCTTATTCAATAATTCGTGCATAAGGGTAAGGAATTTTGGATGAACTAATGCGAATGGGTGTAAGCTTCGCTGCTCGGAAACACCCAGTGCTGACCACACTGAGAGACACGAAAGCGCAGGTAACGCCAGTTGGCGAAGTGGCGTTAAGCATTCCTAGCGGTACGAAAAGAGAGGTCGTGATGATATCATCTACGTCCGTACCGCTCCTCGTGGAGTAGATCCCGCATCCAACCAAGTCTTTGATCAGGGAACGGGAGAATTCCCACTACCGCTGGCAGGCCAGCCGGGCCGTGAGCGCGGTGGGAACGGGCTTCCCAAAAAGCCGGCCCGGGCCGGGGTCAGCATAGTAGAATGGAGGGGACGGCCCTAATGTTGTGTTGGCAAAGCGGGTTTCGGGCGGAGAAAAGCGGACGTGGGGACTCGGGTCGGGGCGCAGCGTAACTAAGAGAGCCATTCCATTTAGGGCTTCCCAAAATGGGCCGGCCCGGGCGGTCTGGTGTCCGAGCCGATTGGTCAGACGACGACTACTTCTTAGATTCTTATTATTAGCCTACCCCGGAATGGGATGGAATAGAAAGAACGCGAAAGGCTAGCGGTCGGTTTTTTTGTGGGGGATAAGCTTGTGAAGAAGCAAGCTATCCCCGCCCCGACGGTAGCTGCTAGCTTTCCCCATCTCTCCTAAACTTCCCCCGGTCTTCGGCCCGAGCTGTATGAGGCAGAAACTCGTCCCACGTACGGTTCGGAGGCCGAGCCCCACCCCAGCAGTAAGGGTGCGACTTAGGTCAACTAAGACAAAGAAGATAGAGTTCACTCAACGATTGCCTTTGGGTTCCGAACTCCATATGGGGAAGGAGCGTTGTTGTTTGCGAGGTCTCGATCATTTACATGGACCCACCTTTCATTCCATTTGTGGGAATTTGATGATCTATAAACCGTCCCTAACGAACGATCGGCTCATCTTTGAGCATGATGAATCACTTCGTGCCGACCTCTTGCCAATCCACTTTCCGACCTCATATGAGAATGGAAAACTTGAGCATTTTCTGCATCGGTGGATGAAGAATCGCGAACATAATAATTTCTGGTTGACCATGTTTCCAGAAAAAAGATACTTTCGAGAAAGGACGAGCACGACTGAAGTGGCTATACATACAAATCTATTTACGGATCTATATGCTTTGATTGGAACTGGAAGTTCCAGAACAGGCGGCTGGTATACCACCATAGTGAAACTGCCTTTTATTTTTTTGATTCGGATCGGATTTATGTTGGCTTCGTTGGGAGGCTCGCGTAGTTTGTTACGTCAGCTCCAAAAGGAGTTGTTGCCTTGGAATTGATAAAGTTCCGTGGAGTTCATAATTGCATAAAAGAAGTCAAAAAAGTAGTGGCTGCGGCGCGTTGAGGCACTTCTTCGACGGTTAGACCGGGTAGAACAAGAAGTGAGGGAGCCTGGCGGAAACGTGAAGGTGCAATACCTAGCTGCTCAATCAAAACCGACGATAGATGTGATGGATGGAGGAATGGCTAAACGGACCAACCATACTGGCCTGATTCAGTCAGTAGACCTATGTCCACCGGTGCCACTATGGAGATCACAAGGATTAGACAACATTCCAAAAGTAAGAAAACTATTTCCAGCAACCCTCTCTCAATACAAGAGCATCCTAAACTCTAAAGCACTCTCTACTCATGGGCATAGCCTAACAATAGGTACACAAAGCGAGAGTAGGCTCTGCAAGACCTTCAATCGGAAAAATCCGAGACATACGCAGGGGGTCGAGATCGATGTTCCTGAGGGCAAACGCAGGTGGAAGGCGACACCCTAACGGGAAGGGGAAGGGACGCTAAACAATTGGAAGAAATTCACTGTCATAGTCAAATAGGTGGGCTTACCTCGACTTAGGAACTGGCATGGTAAACGGGGGGGGGAGTTCGGACCGGACCGAGTGAGTGGTAAGGTAGTCAGCCAAGGCTAGCTCCCCGATTCACTCTGACTTAGCAATTGAAGTCAACTAGATGCATAGCGCTTACTTGTCTAATTCTAATGCGATTGCTTTACTGCTTTCCGGAAAAAGATCCTTTCCACGGAAAGTCTCTTCTCCAAGCCCACCCGAACTTCTCAATCCCTTTCGGTGACAGGAAGATCTAGTATAGGCTATTGGTTCTTCTTCTGAGCGGGGCCCGCACTTACTCGACCAGCATCGTTCTTTTCACAGTGGATTATTCAGTTAGTTCAGTACTAAATGATTGAGTTAGGCTTTAGGCTTAAGCCAATCTATGCAGCATACCGATGCAGATGCACGCTATCTCCTCGGGTAAATAGATCGGACTCTTCGATCGACTATTGATTTGCATCTTCTAAATGGGTAACATGTTCCGTGTGTTATTCTATAGAAGCCCCCCGTTACAACTCTAACTCTTTAGCTGGGAAGAAGGCATGGCGGGGGAGGAAGACTTTGAAGACTAATAAGATTTGGACCCTTCTAGTCTTCTTTTTCTATTCGCAAGAAGGCTTTGCCACAACACTTGCCTAAGTGCACTTCCCTCCTTTTATGAGTCTTATGTAGTGGTTTTTGAAGGCGAATATCATAAGAGAAGAAGAAAGTCGATGCTTATGGAACCCCTCTTCTAGTAAAAACCTACCAGGCCCGAGAAAGTCCATCAATAGGCAATCACACCCACGAAAGATGGCTTTTTTGGGCTTTGAAGCTGGAATAAAAGGTCTTGCAGAGCCTCTCTTAGTGTGCCAAGCATGAATAGATGGCAAGGGGGGATAAGCAAGAGCTTGCTTACTGTGAATCTGTCTCATAGCCTTCAAAGCGTGGACAAGAAGGGTCTTTGAATAGAATAAATCCCTTCTCGGAAGCCTTAGGAAGAGTGAATAGGCACAGTACGGGGATCGAACTCGAAGGAAGAAAGTAGCCCATTTTCTTTCTATCTATTCTTCCTCCCTCACTAAAGAGCATATAATAAAGGAAAGACAATAATAAAGTCAAGCCAGCTCTTCCTGATCTGACATTGCCGGGAAAGAGACAAGAGCTACTCTTCCTCCAAGAACTTCTTATCTAGCGCCGTCTTCTTCCTTTTATTCGGACTTAGCTCTAATGGTTTTGTCTGTACTATCTTTTTTTTATACCCTCAGTCATTGACTCTTTCTCACATCTCGATCTCTAGAAGGCCTAATGAATCGATCTCTCTTTCTTTTTGTCTCATCTCGTGTTTATGAAGGTTTTCTTTTCTTCGTGGCCCTTTCCTCTTCCCATTCAAAAGGGTCCATTCTAACCGGCTTGGATTCTATAGCAGCTGAGTCAATAGCTGGGGATTCGAGAACAGTAAGAAGAGTAACTGCTGATTCTCTAGCTGATTCCTCGTCAATGAACATTGCCTTCTGTAAGAGCTATTGATCATGTCTGATATTATTCTGTTTACAAGGAGCTTTCAACAAGCATGGTACGAGAGGAAACAGACCAGCCTTAGGCCTCTTCAGCTAATAGATGTGTCAAAGACCGTTGACAGCTACTGCTAGTCGCAAACAAGCCCTTATATCAAACAGGCGTATAAGAAGTTTCCCCTATTAGATTGCTTTGTAAACTAGCGCCATTTCCCTTTAAATGACGGTGGGTAATCGCGGGGTCTCTCGCTTGTTATGTTATCTTGCTGGTTAAAACGGCTCTCTATGATCTACCTTATCGAACTGCTATGCTAGGTCCAGTCAACCCTAGATCGGCCGTAGAAGGAAGGGCCATGGGATGGAGTATTGATACCGCTACAGTTGATTGAATCAAGTCCTACTTGTGGTGCAGCCCTTAGGCTTAGGGTCCTGGCTCCAGTCAAAGAGACGGACGGATGCAAGGTTGAAGCGGAAAAAGGATTAGCATCGGGGGCTGCATGTAACCAACCAAGAAAAAAATCTTATCTTTCCCCTTCTTACCCAAATAAAAAGATCTTGCTCCGGAC
The DNA here is from genome assembly GCA_033398695.1 of Orobanche coerulescens. NCBI lineage: Eukaryota > Viridiplantae > Streptophyta > Magnoliopsida > Lamiales > Orobanchaceae > Orobanche > Orobanche coerulescens. Next base: position 726,072 of record JAWKAU010000028.1, read on the forward strand.
ATCACCGGTGAACTCGAAGCAGGATGGAATTCAGTCAAAGACAGGACCAGGATATAAATTCGTCATAATATTAAGAGCATGGGGCGGGCAGTCTATAGCTTCTGTTAAAGAAGAGCTAGCGGAATGTATAGACTGATCTTGAGGAGTTATACTAAGCCAAGGAAGAGATTTAGCAGTCATTGAGACAAAGACTTAGCGCAAGAGTAGGAGTAGGCTCTGCAAGACCTTGCTTCTATCCGATTCTGATGCTTCACCTTTGAATGCGCTTTGCGAGAGCAGGAGTCTTGTGCCCCGATCCCCGTATCAACTTCTAGCTGCAGAAGCGGTATTGACTCCCTAAAAGCACCAATCTCGATCGTGTCGGAACCTTTTATTACTACATAGGTGGAGTAAGCTTCAACAGCAGTATAGTTTACCATCCAAGCCAGAACATGACCTCGCGTACCACTTTATTCGACTATTGGAGGGGGGCGCTACCGGCGAATGTGGGTTCCCTAATCAATCTTATAGGTCTTCCTTTTTCTCGGGTACAGATATAGGGCATTTCCTAAGACGTTCGAGTCAAGCATATCGGAGGCAAAGCAACTCGATATAAGATCCGGGCCAGGAGAAGGAAAAGTTTACACGCCACGAATGAGTTCTAATAGGTTGGCTTTCCCTTTGATTCACTGGACAGGCTTATTCTTAAGGGCTGGAGCTCTCAAAACGACTTGGTTGGTAGACAGATCGTACCTCTCCCTACAAGGCTCTTCAAGACCTTCATAGTAGACCAGGTTCACATACAATCAGAACTCATAGGGCACAGGGAGCGGTCACGGCTACTATTAGATTATACATCTTATATGGGCCTCACATCCAAAATACAATAACTTGACCTGGGCAAGCAATGTATTCTTATCTGGATCGGACACTAAAGGGTGAGGCTCCTAGAGTCGAAAAGAGGGATTCGAAGTTTATTGAACTTGGCTTATGGCGCAGAAGAGAGCACTATAAATGGTAACTGGAAGTTGCGCAAAGCTGCTTGTGATCTGATGATTTCAATCCGGAATAGGCAAGTATTGTCCTTTAAGCTAGATCAATTCTCACTAAGGTCAGTGGCGGCATCGCACTAAACGAATATGCTCAAGTTTTGGTTTGATAGGCGGCTGAGGTATAACAGCTTTGTAGGGGCGTAGCGCTTGCTTACTCTTTCGAGTAAGGGTCCGAAGGAGGCTAATTCCAATTGAAAGCGTGACAGTTTATTGAAACTCGGGAATTTTGTCCTAATCCTATCTTCTCGGAGAAAGTAGAGCACTCGCTTCGACAGTTGTGATTCGCTATTTGATTGAAGTTTTGAAAGGTCACTTAAGACTTTGCGTTCTATTCTTAGCCCCGCTTCTTACCTAGAAACTAGTCTTTGCTTTTAGAGTCTCCATCCCTATTGGGACTGCCCCGGACCTAATGAGACTGATTGGGGGATCAAATAGTTCATAATTTGCTTTCTTCAACCGTACTGGATACTCTTTTCTCAGCTAGACTAAACTGGCTCTGCCTCACCAGGTCTACTAGAGGCAAGTCTATAAACTGCGCAACCCTATATGCATTCCTACACCGAGGTCTTGTCAGAGCCTTCCATTAGAGGAAGTGGAGACCGGGACACGAGGCAAGATGCTCAAACTGATCCTTGTATTACGCCATTCGAGTTTAAATCCTCGTCTACTATTCGACCTTTCAGGCTAGGAAAACCCATATCTATGGCGGAATGGTGCTCCTGGGCGGGAGGAGCAAGAGACCTTGTTTATTGTATATAAATGGATCCCTGGAATCCACCTTTCTCACAACGAAGCTAAAAGCTCCCCAATCAGATATCGATAGGCCTTCTTCACCGCTTATAAGAAAGGGGCTCATAAAGCGGTTCCCAAGCTAGGCCTTGACACGGGGAAGGCCATGCAGAGAAAAGGGAGAATTGGGTATAGGCCCAGTCAAGTCAGGAGAGACGTATGGGCATGAAGTGCGGGGCAAATTCTCGCCCAGATAACATGCATATGGTAGACTTGGATCAAGCTCCTTCGTCAAGGCACAAGTCATGGTCGATGTTTACATGGGCATGAGTCTCTTTTCTATCATTTTACTGGCTTCGCATTTCTCGATTTGCAAGTTCTGAATGGAGCAAGAAAGGGGATGCGCGTGCGTGAGCGCAACGGCAGTTTAGTGGGAGCCCTTGCTTGTTGGATGTAGATCATAATTCGCTTACGATAGAGCCAATGAGCAAACTAGACAAGATTCCTCTAAAGCAATAAGCTGCGACGGGCGTCCCCCGGACACGACGCATATACTAATGTGAGCGGGCCGGGCGTGGATCCTGTCTCTTATAATCCCAAGAGGGGGGGGAATTGAATTCATCAATGGCGCTATGTTAATTGCCCCTTACTAACTCCGCTGTAAACGCATCTATGACGCCGCGATAGCGAATGAATGTTTTAATCCTTCATTCTAGAAGCGTGGAAGAGATAAGCATCGCTAAACCTACCATCCCTCTATCCCATCTTTCAATGTGAGCGCTGAGTGCATTGACGAAAGCTCCAGGCCGATGTGAAAGCGCAACTGCCGGGGCCCTCAGCAGGAACAAGCGTAGTCATTATCGAAAGCCAAACAAAATATGGGTTCCGAGGAAAGAAAAGTCGTTTTCCGGTTAGCGTCGTATAGGACGAGACTGCTTAGCGGAACCTATGTTTTTTCTCCGCTCCCTTTCTCAGTGAAGGTCTTGAAGAGCCTGTGTTCACATCTTCTCCTTTCATGGTTTATATATATATCTCCATCAATGGCGATAATGCCGCATCTAAGAGCCTATTCATGTGCAGCCTACTCGGATTAAGGGGTGCAGTGCTTGATAAACTTTCGATGCCTGCCTAATGTGCTTCTGGCTGGAAGCAGCCCCCATTAAAGAATATTTAACCCTTAGGGAAAGGGCCCTCTCTCTACTGGGATTGACTCGCTTAGAAGGAGTCCCATTCCTTTGGCAGGCAAAGGCCCTAACTACAGCTATTAGGAACTCTTTGTCTTATTGATTTGAGTCATCAAGGAAAGACAGTGACGATCGGTACGAAAGGAAGGCATACTAGCAGGGGATTCGTACTAATAGCGGTTATTCTGCTATAGAAGCCGTTATGTAGCATCTGAGAACAACAAAGCAGACATGCACACGAAAATACTTGCAACAGTAAGGTAAGGCTTGACTTTACTAGTCCTATCGCTACGACCCTTACTCTTATAACGGGTTACACATGCCTTGTTTCAAGTTTGAATGTAATGCCAAAGGTTTAGAATCCATGTATCAAATAGAAGACAGGGCAATTCAATTCTTTCATACCGTGTACCAGAGGATGGGGAAGATCGCTATATTCATTGTCAAATCCAACCCCACCTAGTAAAGCTAACGATGATCTTACTTTTGGGAGGGATCTATCATCACTACTTTGAGGCATCCAACAAGACTAGTCCTTTAAAGGGACGTCCTTTATTTACTACATTTTCGGATATGCGCGTAATACCTCTTGACGGAAGCGACCTGGGCACGTTACGGGTGGTACGGCCCTTGACCTGTGGGCGAGACCATGAGGATATGGTTTTCTTTTGACCGAGTCAAATACCTAGGCCGATGATAGATTTCGAGAGATCAATAGCAAGGCTCTGCAAGACCTTAGGGCTATTTGCGGAAGTGTGCTATGTGCTCGAGCGACGACGCCCGGTGTGCTGCCCCAGCTAGATGGCTTGAGATATCTACGACTACAAATCCAAAGGCTCATTCTTTGAACAGTTGATCTCCGCCCCCAAGTTAGTTTAAGGCTTATTGGTATAGGAGGCTCGGGACGCTCACGGATTTCGCATCTAAGCCAAGCTGTACTTTTAAGCGAGAAATCGTCCATGTGCACCTTGGGACTCGCTAGCGCCTGTTAAGGCTAGTCATCATTAGGTCTTTGTCATAGAGGATTAAAAGTGATCAGTCCGCTAGTTTCTTTGAGAGCAGAAAGAAGCGGGGTAGAAGACATTCCTTTATTGAGTTGGCTCCGGGAATAGGAAGACTAGCGTGGACCTCTTTGTGGCATTCTATTTCTACAGAAAGATGGGCGTACCAGCAACTCCCAGGTTAAGTAAGGGGCGAAGACTAAACTTTCGCGGAAGACTTCCCCAGACTGTAAGGGCAAGAGGCTCAGCCCAAAGAGAAAAAAGAGGCCTACCATCCAACTATTTCCAATTCACCGAAAAAGGTATGCCTCCCTACGATCGATGTGATTCTCCGGTAGAAGCTTCTTCGGAGGTGGAGGTAAAGGAAGTCGAAAGACTATCTTTCATGTTCATCCCACGACGCTAGAACGGGTTCAGTGGCCGCTCCTGCTTGACCTCAGATTATGTCTTTCGCGTAATTGGAGAATCTCGGCAGCTGGCGCATCTGTTCTTTTTCCGTTTATTTCGATTTCTATCCCGGTTAGATCATGGGATGACTCCTCGAATCCTTTGCTTTCTTTCATCTCTCTGACAATGGGCTTTTGCCTCGGATTGGCTTTTGCAGGGACTAGTTTCAGTGATCAAACAACAGGGATTTCGTTATCGTTTTCTTTTTATATAGGAAAATTCTTGATCCGAGGAGGCAGAACCGGCAGATCTCAGGCAAGGAATGAAAGACTCGCTTGCTTAGCGCGGGAGGGCTGCAAGTCAAACATCGTACTCTCCGGAGGTCAAATTCATAGCTAAGCCGAGCTTTACAGTTTTATAATATAGTAGATAGACTCTTTCACCTGACCTTAAGAATCACCCTCTTTGGAGGACTAAGGCCTAGTCGGGCGAAGTAGCTACCTCTGCGTGCTGTGGGCGATGCTTTGCTTTCTCGATTGGATGAAGAGATCGATCCTCTCCTTTAGTCGAGTAGTCGAGTGGCCTTCAAACTGCTTCAGTCGAGACAGGCTAGACCGGTTTTCCGCTTCCGAGATTAGAACGCGGGAACACAAGATGAATTAGTTCAGCTATTGGAAGTGGAAGAGCTTTCTACCGATACCGATACAGGTTTGTAGCGAGACGGGGGTTTACGAGTTGGTTTGATTCGGGCGGATTTCTTTCCTGTGAGCTTTCCGTTCTTTTATTCGAAGAAAGGATTCAAGGTTTCGGTGAGACGGATTGGATGAAGGGTTGAGGTGAGGCAGATTGGGCTTTGGCTTTCCGTTCTTTTCGTCTGATATAATCATCTCGATTTAATTAGTGTTCAGTGTACCGCACCCTCTTCTTGGATCTTGCTTTCACCCTCTTCTGCTCACCACCTTTGGTTTACTTTTTACATTGGTGATAGGTAGAAGGGACGACACAATTATCATGCATCCAAGGCCGCCCAATTGGGGAAAGAAGAAGCTTTGTTTTACTTAACCTAAAGAGGCTCTGAAAGACCTTTGAGTCAGGTAGCTGCAAGTCCTCATACTCGAGGTCGGGGCATGATGTGAGTCCTGTCATTCCTTCTCGTTAACGCTTCATTCCATGCCAGTGAGGCCTTCTCATACTGGAAGGCATTGAGTCCATTCAGAACTCGAGATGTACTAGTTACATGTCCTCGATATAGGTATGATCGGTATTCACGCTGGCAGTCCTGTAGACACTGGTGAGGAAGTCGAACACGGCCGACCTCTTGAAAGAGCCTCTCATCAACCAAGAAAACCAACTACGCCGTAGATAAGGGGAAAAGAGAGACATACCGGTTAACCACCCGATCCTCTTCCGCCCTTGTCTTTGTCTTTAGCCCTGTACCTTGACCTTGGCATTGGCTCTGGTAAGGGCTTTCTCATGTCTTCCTTCCTTGGACCCTTCTGTCCAATAATGAGAAAACAGTACTTACTGCTTGCCGTATTGGGCGTACTCTATTCCGCCTACAGACAAGGCCTATACTTAGCTTCCTTCATACCAGGGGATGAATAAAATATTCAATCAAACCGGATCACCTCTCATCTTTCTATTTATAAGCCACAGCTGACTTCGACGTTTCCAATTTACCATAGAGGGGGCTTTCCTATTTTTAGATCGGATTAGTAATAGTTTGGTGAAGTCAAAAATCTCGAAATATCGTAAGAGAAGTTAGAATGGCTATTCCGGCTTTGCCTTTTTACCATAGGAATTGGAAAGAGTTACTTGCGGTCTTCTTTTTCTTGTTCCTATGGTGTCCAGGGCATTGGTTATGGCTAGTTCCTTGGTAAGGGCTATAAGGGAACCAACGAAACGGTTCGGGCTGGAGAAGTCCTTGATTCCCCTCATAACACCCAACCAATCAGCTTCGGTGCCGGATAGACCTATAAGAAGAGCTAGACTGCAGCTATTGACCGTTGTTACGGGTCTTTGGCTCTTTATCCGGTCTAGGGAGCTAAGACCAAGGCCAAGGACCAAAAGACAAGACTCAATTACGCAATTAACATAGCACCTCGCCCCCCCTTTAGATTAGTAGGGGGCTTCTCTGGCATGCATATCCATATTTTCATGAAGCTTATCGAGGGCAGCGTATGATCTTTCATCTAGGCGGGATTCTCATAGAAAGAGAAGCTTCGATCCGGCTAGGAGACGCTTATGCGATCTTATCACAGTAGTGTATGAAGGGATACCTTCAAAGAAGCTTATGATGGCTTATGGCTCCTTGAGATGCTGGCTCCGATCACATAAGCTTATGATCGTTTTCTATAGAAAGAAAGTGAGTGAGCCCAGCCCATGATTAAGTTTGGAATATAACGCCACCCCCGATTTGAGTCAGGCTGAAAGCATCAGCACGCACGAAAGCAGAAGGAATCCGCCGGAAAGATTATAAGTGGCAGAATCCGTGCGTGAGAACAGATGGGGAAGGTCGAAAGCAGTCAGGATGCAGAGACAGAGAGTCAGGAACCCTGCCAATCTTCCATACTTGTCGAGGTATGGATCTCATCCAATCGTTAGACGCATAGCGTAGTATATATATTCTATATATTAGTCTTAGCTAGCTATAAGATGCAAGAAAGGCGCCTCCCTGTGAGAAGCTATGCTTTAAGGCTTTGTTCTTTCTTAGATATCAGACGGCCCTACCAAAGGCTTTTGGCTCGAGCCATCTCTCTTTGCGTACGTATCAGCTCCGATCCGCGTTGAGTGAGTGGGGGGAAGTATCCACATTAATGAATAGCCCTATGATTCTGGGGTGAGAAAGGAGGTCTTTCGTGGCCAAGTCAAAAGTACGGGGTCTGGAAATGACATAAGTAGGAATGCGCCCGCATAAGAGATTTAACCGGCCAGATATGAATCGGGCTAGTCTGTAGCAAATATGATAGGCACTGTGGGCTGCATCAAAGAAAGAGCAAGTGCCATACCATAATCGTACCAAACCTATGTTGCGTTATAGGCCCGGTCTAGCTTTTGCTTAGTTTTCATACTTCTTTCTTTTCTGGCTTATGAAAGTCGAAGAAAGAAATGCTTCAGAAGTTGGATATGCTGAAACTAGCGATCATAGCCCTTTCGAGTTGAGATCTTGAGGAGAGTGAAAGCATTCTTCTTCATCCTTATTATAATATGCAATTCTTAAATTCACAATTGGCTTCTCTGCTTTCGCAAGCTGGGTAAGTTGAGACAGTCCAAGGATAAAAAGATAAAAGACCAGAATCCTACTGAAGCTGCTAACAGAGACTGAGCAGATATTGACCTATGAGATTTGTACACTTCGGCTTGGCACCTTCCTTTGGTTCGTGCTCGCACGGGCCCTTTCTCTATCAAGTCAATTGACTTTTAGGTCTGGTTCTTACCGAGGACTGCAACAATCAGCGGCGGAGCACCTAGAAAGCCGTTCTTCCTTTCCAATCCCATTCGAACTTAGGGCTCCCTCTTTTTGAAGGGTATATGATCAAACCTCTGGGCCAACTCCAGGAGGGAATTGTCAATTCTGAACCCCACGATCTCGATCGATAGCCATAAGCTGGCGGTTCGTTCCCGAAGCTAAATAAGATGGATTGGTATTCTTTGTGTGTGGGGTGGAGCTGCTTCATACTATTTTTAGTGGACCCTTCCGCCTACTGACCAAGAGAGTGATGTGCATGCTCCGGCAAGAGAATGAAAGAAAGAAAAACTTATATGGATCCCGGAGTCTCAGGTAGAAGTCCAATTGCATCAAAGATGGGGAAACCCAAGACTCTTGCTTTAGGTCCTTTGTTTTCTTTTGACTTCGCCCGGCTTGAATACGCTTTCCTCTTTAGCCGGTCGATAGCGACACAAGACAAGTTTCTCAGGACAAGCTTGCATGAATCTAATGGATCGCCTGTCCTTCTCTTAGTTTAGTCAATGACATATCAATAGAAAGACTTGAAGCTAGGTGGCTTTCCTTTAGGGAAGGCTGGAAGGTCGGGAGTGAAAGCCTTTAGTCGGCCTATGCAGATTACTTTTCCAGGAACAAGAAGAACTAGCTCTCAACAACAGCCGGAGGCGAGGTGTCTCTATCTGTAGTTGACCTACCCCTTTCTGACCTAACCTTCACTAACTCGAAAAAAGAGCAACTCCAAGCCCAGGGAGCAGCTGAACCGATGTTCTTGCTTCTACCTTGGATGCTGTTCTTTAGAATCGGAAATAGAAGAAGGTCGAATGAGCGTGAACGAGTAGGTCGACTCTTAGGGTCTGGGTTAGGGATTGGTTGGTCTTTGAAATCGAGATATCTCCGTGTTCGGCACTAAGCCAGCTTTAAAGAAGAGTAAGACTCAGTCTTTCCCTGCTTCAAGGCGCACATCAAAAAAGAGGAATCTTCGCCTAAGAACCCTATCCTATATAAGTACTCCAGCAGCAAAGCCTCGCGCGTGTAAACACCCCCGAAAAAGATCACAGACCGACTGCTCTGAGGAATCTCTTATGTTAAAGAAAGTAATTCATAGACATTGCTTGCTAGCACTGAGACATACTATACTAATTGGGAAGTCTTAGCAAGCAAGTCGATAGATAGTAGTACTCGATTCGATCTGATCTTCTTCTTCTTACTTGATGTCAAGAAAGTGGAAATGAATACTAAGCAAGAACGACTTTCTAAAGTTAGGAATTCAAGCATCGAGGAACGTCAGTCGATAAGCATCACCCATAAGCGTAGACCCGGAATAGTTCTAGCACAGAGGCACCCCCACCGGCTCGCTGAACTATGATTGACATAAAAGGGTTTGCTTTATTGAGCGCAATGGAGATCGTTGGTATTTGGAGAAAAGGAACCATAGCCAATGATGCTACGGGGCGCTAGCTTCCACCCTACCCTTAAGTGGTTGGTACATCTGAGTAGGTTGGATACCTCGACCGGGCCTAAATGGATCCTTGTTTTTTACACAGCGGGTAGAAGTCTGCTTGACAGAGATAGCTTCTTTTTTGTCCTCTCGTTTGCGCCTCGTTTAGGACTTTAATTACCAGATCCCAGAAGGCGCCGGAAAGGTATTTCAATCTTGGAAATTGGCCAAGGGCCTTCCGCCAATAATGGTAGTACGTATGCGTCAGCTCATTCCCGCCCTTGGGTGGATGACCAGTAGTAGAAAGCGCCTTACAGTTAGGCACTGACATGTATTACCTCCCGTTTCCTCTTGCTAGCCAAACAGATTGTTCCGGAGATCAACACTGACTGGGATTCATCTATTGATGCCGACTCTCGGCTTGCTTCATGGTCATAGGTTACTCCCTTCTCTAGGCAGTTCTTCCGCTTACTCAGCAAAAGTGAATTATCAGTACCAGGCAATCATTCTCTAAGATGTGTGTTTTGCTCACCGGATAGACGTTTTCCATACAGGTGTAGCATTGGCCAGAGGAGTTGCGGACCATGCAAACCATGTGTTCGTGAGATCCGGTGTGGCTGGTGTGTATATTGATGCCGATTGGCCGGTTGAGGAAGAAATAAGGGGCGCATCCTTGTGCTGTGGAATCCTTAGAAAGTCCATCTGGAAGTTAAAGATATTCAACCACAAGTGATACATTCCTTTATCACTTGCAAGGTTAGTTCACTCTCTTTCCATGTCAGTTTTGTTTATGGCTTCCGCTCAATAGTTAGTAGGAGGCCATTATGGAATAACTTGATGGAAACGACGGAATTGCATTCTACCCCGTGGCTGCTTGTTGGTCAATAGCCTGTTGAGAATTGATGAGAAATGGTTTGGGGCAGAGGTTAGTGCGTATGAAGTGAATGATTTTATGGATTGCTGCCAATATATTATATTGGACTGACTGATTTGCAATCTGTCGGGTGGTTTTTCACTTGGAGCAACAACAGAGTGTGGTGTAAGCTGGATAGGGCCTTGCGCGTAATAACGGTTGCTTGCCAGGTTTCATGGACAAGCGTCTTTCCTGCCGCCGGGATGTCTATCAGACCATTCTCCTTGCATTCTTTCTCTTTTCCAGAAAGATCTGGCGAAGCTTCAAATCGGATATGTGATAGATAGCAGGTATGTAAGGAATTGAGTGATAGTAGTAGGGATGATACATGGATCGGTGAGCGGTGGTCGGTATGGTGCCGCAGGGGCGATGAAATTGCGGTATGGAGAGATGGTCCGCTAGATGTAGGGCCAAGTCCTCGGAGGTGAATCATAGAACACCAAAAGCTGTGCTATCTTCGAAAAAGTCCTGACTCCGAAAGGGCGTCAGTCCATCGGCCGATGCAGCATCCGAGTGTGGTCCAAAGAACGAGAGAGAGTAACGACGCCTATGATCCTGGGCGTCGTGCAACAAGGGGAATTTCGGCTGTAATGCCACTGGTGGTTTAAAAAGACCTTTAGTCCTCTATTCTAGGGAAGATCGAGAAGGCTCAAATCATGCTCTATTTCGTGACTTTCCAGGCTCCCTCGTGGTTGGGAGAAGTAGACATCACACCTTGTAGCCCCTTTTCCCGAACAAGAGGAGATCGATTGAAAGCGATAGAGAGAAGAATCCACTCCATTTTTGTTGACTAGACATACTAGTCTCTGGGGCAGATTCTATCCTTTGACTCTACGACGATAAAAACCTGACTAGGGCGCTTTCCTTTTTTGAAGTTTCTGATGCAATGAGAAGGAATAGCGCCACCAAGAAAGGGGCTGGTGGGTTCTTTTCTTAAGGATTCCTATTGGACTTTGATCCTTCAAGTGAAACTCATGAGAAAAAGTGCTGGAAACGGCAGGTGGGACCAAGAAAACTAAAGCAAGGCAATGGCTTAACGTAAGGTGGATGCCCGGGATAGTGAGATTGATAGGCTTTCGAGCAAGGTTCCATCTTTGTTGTCAGAGAGGGAAAGTGCAGCTAGCGAAGGTAAGTAGGCTGCTGGTCGAGCTCGCTACGCCAAGAAAGAAACCGGCCCTCTTTACCACGAAACTCAAAGACTCAGAAGAGCTCGTGTGGGAGGAAGCTAAATCAACCGTATCGACGTTCCAAGTACTTGAAAGTCGAGCTCCCTACCGTTGCGCGTTAGCTAGGCCCTTTCCTTGGTGACTTAGTTTATGTCACATTGAAGCTCGAAGGGGCCATTTACTCACCCCGGCAATCGATCCAAATCCGACGATCAATTCCAGGTGAAGACGGATAGAGCTATTGAAAAGAAAGATGGAACTTCCACATTTCGAACCTCGGGAGAGAAGGACGTTGATCGAGCTTTTCCATGCCTAGTCCCAGTTTCGGTTAAAGACCCAGAAGGGGCTACAGATCTATACTAATGAAGTTTTTATGTGAGAAAGTCCTTCTCTCATTCTGGTGCTTGTAAGATAAGACCAGTAGATGAATTAGGAAAGAGGGCCTATGCCCGGTTAAAGTGAAAGGCTGTAGTGATAGCGACGGGGCTTACTTTCTCTTTGGTTCAGCTACTAAATAGATAAGTCATTTCTGCTCGACTATAGCCATCGGGGTGGGGATGAGGCAGAAACACTTGCCGCACGTGATAATGCCACATTAGATAGAACAGTTCCCTATCAATGCAAGCCTTCGATGAAGAAGGTAAGTAAATGCTACTTAAGAAGCACAAGCACCCTTTTTGATTCACTAAGGATGAGATGGTGCAGGAGCGGGTCGATGATGACACTGGGGAAGCCCAGTCAACCGATAGGGGGAAAAGAAATTCCATTCACTTGTTTAACTGCTAAGAAGAATTTTATCTTTCGACTGGGAACTTTGGTGCTTTATATTTATATAAGTTGTAGTGGATCCCGTAGAGGCAAGGGCGAATCGAGTTAGCATCCCGCCATTCAAAGAGAAAGACCCGGCGCATCTCTTCCTTAATAGCCTAAGGCCGGCGAGAAACAAGCTAAAGCTTTCCTCTCTCTCTTATCTTAGTATCTTAGAGCTAACTTCAGAGACCAAAAAAAAAGGAATATGCATCTCAATTACATTGAGCCTTATTCAATAAGCAGGCGAGCTCCGATTAACTGCCCGGCAAGACGCGCTCCTTAATAGCCATAGAGTCAATACCCGGCGAAAGGCGGATCATAGAATCCGCTGTTTGATAGGAAGAATTGTATATGTTATAAACTTCAAGGATGACGGACTTCTATGCGGAAACCAGAGAAGTAGGTACCCGAAGTTACCGAACAAACTAGCCACTCGTTGATTAGCAGCCACCATGAGGCCTGCTACTTTCTGGGCAGAGGAAAGGCCAAACTCGAAAAAGTCATGAGAAATGACGTGTCAGAAGTACGAGGAAAAAGAAGATGTGGTTAACCGAATGGATCACGGGTTGCTGGCCTTAGGGCCGGGAGCGGCACTGGTCTTTAATGGACCGGCCAAAAAGTGCCGTGGAAACCCCAAAGCCAGATCTCTATCCTCTATATATTGACCAATTCTCGTGCTTCATAACGAGCAAAATCCTCTTTCTTTGAAGCCCCTTTGGGATATTTTGTAATGAATCGAAAGACTCAATCTCCCAAACCGGAAGTACATACTTTTCATGAAGCTTTCTTTCCCTCGTTGGTACATTACGGGTTCAGCCCTTGTTTTCGCGAAGGTGACAAGAAAGGATTCCACACTTTTCCGTTGCCGTCGTTTCAATATGTTGTGATCTTAGAAGAGGGAATTGCCCCCAAAAGGGTACCCAAACAAACCAGTCATCATATTGATCCCTAAGCTTCACGGAATCCAAGACATCTATTCTGTTCACCCGATATCATCCCATTCCTTTCTACCTTCGCTTAGGCGTCAAAGCCTCTACCAAGCCTCGGAACTCTCAATCTCTGAAATGGAATAGCCAGGTTGATCAAGCTGATTGCGAGATATAAAAGATGTTAATTTCTCATTCCTTCCCAGGTCAATTACGCTATTCACCCAAACCAAGCAAGACTGATTCAAGCCTCATCAACTCTTACAGAGCCTCAATTAACATTGAGCCTTCTCCATCGGATCTAATCGTTTCGGCCCTCTTAAACAGCCTTATCTCAGATCGGAGATACAAACGATTGAATGCGAAAGCCTAGTTCCAACGAAAGTAGAGCAGCAGGGCTAGAAAATGGCATTTCAGCAAGCCGATGTGATTGTTCGAATCACATGTAAGAACGACCAATAGGGATAAGGGATAGCGTCAGGAGCATAATAAAGGCGAGTTAGCCCAGTTAGGTGAGCTTATAGCCAGCACGAGAGCTTAACGAAGGACGCATTTGCTTTTCGTGAATGAGAAAGGTTTGATCCAATTGATTAATAGGCTACGAAGTAGCTAAAGAGAAGAAAAGAGAGCTTGAAAGTTCAGTTAGAGTTCTCCGTTAGGTTGACTCGATAGCTACTCAATTACGCAATTAACATAGCACATCAACAAGGCTCTGAAAGACCTAGGAGATTTCCTGAAATAGTGAAGGCTTAGGATGAAGGCTTCTAGTTATCCAGCTAATACAGGAGCGACTTCTTCTCTCTTCCTATCGGGTAATAGAATATCCTAAAGAAAGAGATCTTCTTTTTCAATTTCTCTTTCTTCTATACTTATTACTGCATGATAATCTAAATAGGAAAAGTCTCACTTTCCATCTATGTTGGAGTCAAAAAAGAGAGAATCAAGAGACCTCTATTAGGTAAAATCGAATAGCTCACTTTCACAGCTATGTCGAGGGAAGCTTTAGCTTGTGCGAATCGACCTTCAATAGGGAAAAGAGTCTCCCATCCGGGTTCAGCTTTAAGAATATAGGGGAGCTCACATCTTTTCGAAAGAGAGATTATTGCAAATCTTATTAAAGAAAGATATAAAGAAGGAGCTTTCGGATGAGTAGGTTTAACCGGACTTCCTGCTGTCTGACATCGTCGAACCGGAACTTCTTCACTCAATTATCAAGATTAAAGCTACTTTCTGCTTTTGCTCGCCGATGGCTGCGCCTTTTCTCTTTCTACGTCCCCGAGACCAGGACTATTCTGATCGAAGCTATAGGCCCTCTTTCTTTAGGCGAGCTTATTCACCATTAAGTCTGCATACTCTGTTACTCATAGCGAGTCGCTCCGTCCTCCTGTGTAGATATAGAGGCACCTTTTTCATTCTGTCTGGTCTGTCTATCACCACAGACCTAGTGATCTCACTTCCAAGAAGACGCAGAGCTAAGAGTCAAGATGCGGGTTCATCTGACGAGCTGGATTTTGAGAAATGACGTAAGTGATAGATAGAAAAGTACGAGAATCTTTACAGTTTCCACTTTCGATTGAGAAAGCGGCAGGCCCTCTCCAATAGTGCGCCGAAACGGAGCCGAAGATACTTATTTTTCTCTGTGAAGATAGACTGCTTTTTATTGTGTGTCAAGTGCGAGATTGGCATCGAGGAATTGCGTATATAGGGGGAGCTATTGTGAAGCCTAGAAAGGCGGAAGCGGCAAATCGCTTCTATACCGAGTTCCCGCTTAGCTTAGTAGGTAGCTTAATTCTATTGGCGTGGCGCTGCTGGATGCTTCTGATCAATAGGAAGAGGAGGAAAATAAATAGCTTATGATGACCATCTATTTGAGTCGATCATTTCCAAGATCAAATTCAAGTTTTTTCTTATGCGCCTTAAAATCTGAAGTTTTACGCTTAAGGGAAGACATTTTCTTGATGGATGCAGGACCCCCAGAATTTGTATGCAAGATGAGCCTACAGGAGTGCCAATCAACCGAACCACCAGGTTTGAGAATAAGGCTCTTCAAGACCTCTGTGAAAAAGTCTTCGTAGTTCACTGAGAATCACAATTGC
The DNA here is from genome assembly GCA_033398695.1 of Orobanche coerulescens. Lineage (NCBI taxonomy): Eukaryota > Viridiplantae > Streptophyta > Magnoliopsida > Lamiales > Orobanchaceae > Orobanche > Orobanche coerulescens. The sequence continues at coordinate 741,198 of JAWKAU010000028.1, forward strand.
CCACAAAGGCGAGAGATAAAGAATGGAATTCGTTGCCCGTAGATAGAGTTGGCTTCGGCTTCGTGAGCCAATCTTATCATTCCAATCGTCGGTACTATCACAGAAGGGCCCAGAAAAGAGCTAGAGAAGGTCACCGCTACTCCTCCTACCAATGTCTCATAGGTACCAAGCGAGCCCTTGCTTGTTGGGTAAGGGCCCTCCCGAACTAGAATAGTATAGGGATAGTGGGAGATTGATGCGTAGATAGTACTCTAAGCAAGGGCAAGAACCCTACGGCAGGACTCAAATCAGAGAAAAGCTGACTGGGCTCATAAGTCAAGGTAGAAAGCGATCCGATCAATTTCAGTAGGCTTCCATCTCAATACCTACTCCTTCTTGAAGTTTTGCTGCGTGTAAGTGAGCCGGGAGCACGAAGCAAGCGTTTCAGGGGGCGTGCTGCTATAGGCAAAGCAAGAACTTGACTATGCTATCCTCTATCGAATGGGGCATCCGGTTGGTCCTCTGACAATCGCCTTCGATCTTTGTTTACACAAATGCTCTTCCGGTAAATCATCATTTGCGCTCTGTCCAGGTGGCAAAGGCGACTTCTTTTCTTTTTCGATAGGAGCGAAATTCACTGATATATATGAGGCCAAGTGCCTTATCGTTAAGTTAAGTGGAAGGCAGAGCACAGTGATCACTCTATTCCCCATTTGGCCTTTTCATTCCCCTGTCTCATAGGCTCAAATCATGCCTTATTTCGTGACTTTCAAGACCGGTAATGAGCGAACGGAGGTTTGTCTTTAGTGAAGTCTTTCTACTTGACTTTGACAACTCTAGTGTGCATGAGTCCTGATCATGATTACCAAGGCCATAATTCGAACAAAAGTCAGTTTTGACACATGGTAAGTAGCAACTTTCTCAAATCAAGATCGATTTCAGAGTGGAAATTGGCTTGCTACATTTTCCACTATACGAGATGGAAGTTTTTCATGCAATAGAAAAGGTGAAGGCACTTTTCTTGCTAATTCATGAGCGAGATTCTCAACTTTTACAAATTCAAGATCAGAAGAAGGACCTACTCTTCCTTCCAATGGAGCTCTCTATAGCTTTGGTCCTCAACTACCACACGAGATCGAAACTAGTCAACCACTGGACATCTAGTTTGCTATCGTCTTCCGTTTAGCGCTTCAGACTTTTTCTAGGAGGGCAACGCAGCATACTCGATCAGCCGCATTGAATCTGACTGAGTCCCCCGGCTTTAGTGATTGAACCAAAGCATAGTCGAAAGCTGCCTCTCTTCCCAACACAACATACCAGACCGACATCGTAGCTAAGTAGCCCAGTAGCCCCTGAGTGAGTAGCTATATGAGCCTATGAGCTAAGTCGCTTTGTACCCTTTAGTTAAGTAGCTCTTTGCCCTGTTCAAATTGAGATCTTTCTTGATCTTCTGATCCTACGTGATCAAGGTTGGACTCAATGAACTCTAGGAAGAGATGACGGGTTTCTCTTTCTTCTCATCCTCGGCCGGTCACCTGTCGCCCGTCTCTTCAAACGAATATCCGATGCCCCCTATCCCAAACTACACTAAAAGCAATCCATTCTCACTATCAACTCTCTTATATAAAGAGGTCTTTGACTCCCTCTATCCATATATCATGAAAGGCACGATTTTCTCGTTCATTATCAATTAACAACCTTTTCTTTCTTCTTTCGAAATGAATCTTGGATCAATTGGTCAACCACCGCTTCCTTCTCCTCCATACCCCTTTCCCCCACAACCTCCGGTGGCAGGTTGGACTCATGCTATGAGGCATAGCTTCTTGTTTATCCCAAATGATTCGTGGACCTTTCTGAGCCGTTAGCTTTCGCCGTACGAGACACTGGCGCTCTGCCAAAATAAAAAAAGATATTGGTCTTGTCAGAGCCTCGTTTTAAGGCTGGTTTAGGACCCCCTGTGGGCAATGACGGGCGGTCTGCAAACGTAGCTTTTTCCTATCTTGCAGTGAGTCAGCAGTGCACCGAGATGGAGTCTTCATCTTCAAGCGGATCTATAAATATAGCATATGTGATCGATCTAGTGTGAGTCAACCGTGAAGGAGTTATGCTCTAAGCGAGTGGACTGGAAAGTCGAGTTTAGACAAAAAGTCACCTCTGCTCCCTTCAGGCATAATGATCTGGGTACTCCACCAATAGTCTAATGGCTGGGCCTGAGGAAAAGCAAATATCCAAGATCTCCTCCTACTCCAACCACAGCCACCCTCTCTCCAATGGAGAAATGGAGAATGCGTAGTCAAGCCTGGCCACTAGTCTTGGTGTGCCGGCAGAGGCTGATATCCGCCTCGTCTTGAGACCGTAGATCCCCTTCAAAAGGTCTCCCTTCATTATTCGAGCGGGTCCCTGGGAAAAGCTTTAAGTGCTATGTCTACATTCTCAACCCTGCGAGAGGTTCCATCGTACTGCCAGTAAATCGGAGATACTGATATAGTGAGATTAGGCCATTCATCCGCGGCATTAGCCAAATAGTCATCAGGGGCACCGTCCCCGGGAAAGAAAGGAGGTCAGTCTCATTGATCTCAGGTAGGCCTGCTCCAGCTTTCCCGAGTCGGGTACCTCAACCATAGTTGTAGTTCGCCAGGCCCCGTAATCAATCTTGATATATTTATATAATGGGTACCAAACCTAAGGACTTTATCTACAGCTGAACACTCGTACTCGGCAGCCCCCTGCCAATCAATTAGCTGCCGGCCAGGCATTATAGTTAGGGGACGCCGTCAACAAAAAAGATGAGTTGCCGATCCAGTTTGAAAACATTCTCCTCTCTTTTTTCTAGAAAGAAAGAATTGACACTTCGGATTGGTGGAATAGAAATGGATTGGATCTTGTCTTACGAGGAAACTGGCTTGGCAACAGATATTCTACACCTGCAGCAGCCTACTAAGTCTAAGGCAAATGCCCTTACTGATGTCTTACTCCGGCAATTAACAATCCGGCTCTGTGCGCCTACCCGTCTTCCACTTGTCCGTGTACTCTGCAACAACAGTGAGTCCTGCGTTCCTTTCTTCTCTCTCGATCTTTCTTGCTCTACCAGAGTAGGTCGGGATTCCGGGGCCGATACAATAATTGCACGAACCTAGCTCCACTGGTCATTAGCCTTAAGCCGCTGACAAAGCCTTATTTCATGTATTAGGCACGGCTAAAACATCCGATCAGATGAGAAACTTAGCCTTACAACCTAGCCCCCTACGGTGCACTACAATTCTATCATTGAGCAGCTACTGAGTAAAGGAAAGACAAGTACTAATAGGCCACTAAGGGATGGTACGCAATGGCTGCTAACGAAGATGTGCTGCTCCTACTGCCTCTTCAAGTGGGAGTGATGGCGAGTAGACTTGATCGCCAGTTTCCGGCGGTGTCTAGTCGCATCGGTACGGGATTACCTATGCCCCTCCACTTGTACTTGTAAATCTAGTGAAAACTCACTGAGCTTTCAAACTCCGCTGCTACCCTGACTCTCTCTCGTTGGTCGTCTTGAAAAAAATCCCCGGAGTGGAAAACTTCCATTAGTCAGTAAAGCTACCTGTCTTCGGTACCCTACCCTTACAGTCTAGTGGCAATCTCTCCGCTACGCCCCTCGGACTATCGGTCGAGGTCTTTCATATCCGGTGAAAGGCCAAGGCAATAAAGAATAAAGACCAGGCGCAAGGCCAAAGGCAGCATAGTATAGAAAAGCTCTTCCTGATTCCAGTCTTGGAGGAAGGTGGATATGAACTTAGACAGCAAGTCAGCTAGTAGCGAAGCTTGCTTGATCATAGGAAGAGGAGCTATGTTATTAACCCGTACGCGAAATGAAAATAAAGTCTTTCCAAGGTTTCAGAAATATAGAGCTCGCCGGTATATTGCTCCTTCCTCGGGCTGTGCCTTACTTATGTGAACCTGGTTTCCGAACATGTACCCAAACAATAAATATCGTATTCATAAAAAGGTCATCCACGGACCTCGATTTACTCTTCTAAGAGCAGGAATTTTGGATTCTGTCTACTTAGGGATCTTGCTTCTCTCGCACGAAATGGTAATCAATGGATATATGCTTGGTTCTGGAGTGCATGAGAGGGTTGTGAGCTAAGTACAATGCCCCAATGTTGTCACAGTGAGCCGTGGTTGGCGACTTCAAATAAACATGGGGGTCACGTAACAACTGTTGAAGCCATAAAACTTCTGCTGCGGCAATGCAATGGCGAGTGCACTATATTCCGCCCCGGTACTAGACCGAGCCACTGTCGGTTGCTTCTTAGTAAGCGTCTTTCTTATCTAAGCTGGCTGCTTGTATAGAATCGGACCCACTACGCGCTAACTAGGATTCATAAGACGAACAAAAGAAATACATAAAAAAAAAGGGCGTTTAGCTCGACCAATCAAAAATAAAGAGGAACTATGGCAGTGATGAATAAGTAAAGAAACCGCTCTTTAAGAGTTAGTCTACGTTTGCGCGGGGACGGATACCACACATATGTGGTGAAACCCTACTTTCCTTTTCATCTAAATCGTCACTGATATAGGAACTTGCTAGTCTCGTTCTGCCCTTCGGGGATCACCTTTCTTTGCTTAGGTTGGCCAGAAGTTTTTATGCCAACTTGTTACCGGGGCAACTCTTATTACAAGCATCCCGTCCAAAAGACGATTGGATGACCGGTTGTATTACGCATCAAGGCTCTGATAAGACCTTGTTCTCTTGTTCTTACTGTGAGATCTTTCTTTTGATTTCTTAGCCAGATGAAGAATAGATATATTATTTGTCTTTATTGTATTTGTGGAAGTGAGGCTCTTCAAGACCTTGTTTTGTCTGTCATTTGAGTCGATAAACTCAAGTTGTTGGCCTTTTTTGATTTCAAATTTTTACCTTTTGAATATCCTAGCCCTTATCTCTAAAAGGGCTTACTCCACTCTCTATTTCATATCCTCCTCTGGTCACTGATGACCGGCTTTCCGCCTAAGGCTCAGGTATTTCCATGAAATCTCCAGGACCAAGAGCAAAAGCAAAAAAGAAAGTTCATGCTGCAACTTCTACGTCCCATGTATAAAGTAAGAAACATCTTTCAACGGAATCAACAAAGACGGATTCCTATCATCGAGAGATCTTGCGAGTTCGTTAAGTCACTCTTCCTCTCATCTTGCTCACCGACTCCATCTGGAAATGCGACTCCCTAGTTCAGTGCATCAGCTGGATAAGGCGCAAGAACCGCGGACCAGCTGCCCTTACTGCTCCACTTAGCTATGGGCCAAGCCGTCTTCGACCTGTACACTTCCATTTTTAGAAAGCCCTCGGAATTGAGTGCGGGCGAAGGCGCACATTTGAACGATCACCTCACTTTTCCCGTAAAGTCTACTCTCTATTGCTGAAGCTGCGAGGCGACTATGAAGTCAGTCCCATCTGTCTAAGCCTAATGCCGTTGCCGAAGTGAAAGCAATGTCATTTCTGCACGAACACACTTTCTCTTTTCCTCTGCATCAAAGTGATGCTGCTATTGCCACTCCCTTTCTCTATCGACCGCACCCCCGCTGGGCCAAGCGCCTACCAAAGGAAGCTCGCCTTTAACCTTTAGCTATCTTCTCCTTCATCCGAACAAGTACTATAGGGGTAGGTGAATCAATTCGTGCTTTGAATATTGATCCCCTCCAAAGAACCAAACCTGAGCTCGCCCTATGACTGTCCTTTGGAGGGGGCTTTGAATTCATCTTTCAACGGCTGCTACGATCAATCTATCATAAGGCCCATTTCCAGGTCTCATAAAAGCCCCTATTTGGAATCCGTAAAGGCAGAGCGCCGAGAATGAGTAGTTAGTTTTGAAGTTCACGAGCGTCCGATATCTTACTTCCTGGATTGCATTGCTCGGGGTAGGGCCAGGTCCGTAGCCGGAAGTCCGAAGAGAAGCGAAAGAAATAAGGGTTATGGGCGTCGGAATCGGTCGAAAGAGAGGGGGGAGGTTACCAACGGAAAGAATTCGATCAAGGCGAGTGAACAAAGTCGATACCAGATGCTCATATACGAAATAACTTATCAAAGTGAAATCGAAGAACTACTTTCGCTAGTCCAATGCCTCTCTCCTTCCTTTTATGAGGGAAAGACCATTAGGAAGACAAACTATATCTCTCTTTTCAATAGCTACGCGAGCCGCTTTTCCATGTTAACCTTAGCGATCCTATTCTCTCCCCGTCCCTTCTGGAAGAGCCCATACTCCGTGTCTGAGCTACCTGACCTGTGTACACTGCCTTGTCCGGCCCCTTCTAAGCCGCTTCGAATCCTATCCCCGCCAGTGGAGGCCCCAAGCCAGAGGGGCTGTGTGCTTACAAAATCGTTTAAGCGCATGTTCATCCCTGCACTGATCACCATTACAAATGCTTTGCCCCCTCAAAGATCAATCTTCTCTCTCTTCATTGTCGCGAACTGTAGCTATCCGCGAGATTCTATCCAAGGTCGTCCACCCCGGGTTCCGAAAGAGGCCAAGATCAATCTCCTCGATTGGGCCGGATCTCTTTCTCTCTCAGCATAAGAACGAAAGGATGCCGAGACCATTTTCTTTCTACGTACTATATATTCACACGTATACGCAAGTCAATAGGCTTGATCAGGGCTCAAGGTCCCATTCACTAAGATTATCAATAATCAGGTACTTTGGCAACCTAAAAAGGTTCCTCGACCCGGGGTACCCTTCTCTGCCATCCATTCCCGATCCGACCTCGCTAATCAAAGTCAAAGTCCTTTCCCGGAAAAGACTATTCTTTCATTATTATAACGGGGGCCGAGTCAAGTAGGAAAAAGAGATAGAAATAGGTGCGCCGATAGGATTTGACTTGCAAGCGAGGGTCCGAAGGCTCTGCAAGACCTGCTAACTTAGGAGAGAAAGACACTTTCTCAAATGTTAGTCGTGCGCCTAGCCCGGCCCCACAGTTCCATTTCGATTAGGCCCAACCTGGTATCTGAGCATAGCGATCATGACTCAACTAAAAGACCTGGTCTACCGCGGGAGAGGCCCGGAGATTGATATACAGCTATAAGGTGTGGGTAGGCCAAGGCTCTGACAAGACCTCTCATAAACATGCAGGGCTGATGATGGCAATGTTGCTGCAGTTCGATCTACGTCCTCTTTCTCAGGCCACGTACCTTGCTGCTTAGTCGCTTCCTGCCCTTGTAGGGGCGCGAAAGTCAGGCTCTATCGCCATAACAAAAGGACTACTTTAGGATAAGTGGAAGACTCCGTCTTCACCGACACTGGCGCCACCACCGCAATAATAATCTCGTTTCCGCATAGATCACAGATCGACACCATCGTTATCTGTATACAACTAGGGAGGGGAAGCTGCAAACATTAGGGGAAGAGATCGAAAGCCAGGAAGAAAGGTCTTGAAGAGCCTACACAACCTGTGTCTCCAGAGTTAAGCACCGAGACAGAGAAGAGAATTGCTGATACTCTGCAAGACTTTAGGAACATAAAAGTACTTCGGGTGATAAGCGTGGGCGAGCTCCGGTAAGGCAAGCCCCTTGTCCTTCTTTTCAGAATTTCATAGAGAATTCAAACTTGATAGATTTGGGAGCGGCTGGGCCTATTATACTTGGTCTAACCTTCTGAGGGCCTTAATCGAATATCGGAAAGACTCGACAAAGCTTATTGCAATCCTGATTGGCGGCTCGACTTTCCTGAAGCGAGTGTGAGGCTCTTGAAGACCTCGGACTCATTCTGATCACCATCCTCTCTTTCTTTATTTTAAAGAAAGCCTTGCCTCCTCCTAGCCCAGGACGGCGCCCCTTTAGATTTTTAGCAGCTTGGCTGGAAGATGAGCTGATAGCATGCTTCGGGATTCTTGGAAGGATTGGGAGACTGACTCAAACTATTGTGAACTTTCAGGAATCGGTTAGAGATTGGAATAAGACTGTTTTCGGGAACATCTTCAAAAAAGAATCAAAGGGCTCACGGATGGGACGCGAACATCACCATCTATCTTTTCATGCCCACCAAGACCAGAGTGAGGCTTGGCTAAGCGAAGGAGAAAGAGAAATAACTTGCTCACGGGGGGCTCAGGTCAAAGAAAGATCTAAGCTAAAATGGAATGAGGGTCATCATAATCAAAAGGGACGAGCACCTCACCAGACTCCCATTGCACTAAGATGCTCTAGCCGAGGAGTGAAATAGCGAAGACCTGCCATTTTTCATAATCAAAAGGGCGTTTAGCTTTGGTTCCATCTGTGACTATTAGATGCAGCAGCTCGTGCTTTATCCGGGAGGCGGAAAATACCAATAAAAGAGGCGAGTGAGCAGCCTATTGAGATAGAGTAACTACCCACTTGCTTGACCAACTTCTTTGATTCCCTCTAATTGAAATAAGAGCCCATTTACGGCAGTGAGACAGCGGGAATAAAATAACCATAACGTTCCCGAGGGGCTGGCTTTTCATTGTTCTACCGTATTGACAGGGAGCAAATGGAACTCCTCTGTTCCGAGGACCTTCTGTTGATGGGTAAGAATCTCTTATAGCACGTGGGATATTCTCTTTCGTATCCTGTCAACCTTACTTGAGTTTAGCAACCCTCGATTAGCTCGTTCGTGAGCAGCACCGGCTGAACCTGAGGAGCATGCCCCGAGACTGACACTCCGGTTACTTCATCAGCAAGAAGTGATATGCAAGAATCTTTCTTCTTCTATATAGACTCTCTCGGTGGCCACTTTCTTCTTCCTCTGCTCAAAGGAAGATGGAGGAAGAAAAAGGGAATCTATCGGCTTAGGAAAGATAAGGCTTCTCGATTCCACCGGCTGTTACTCGTACACAAAAGCCAATTGGGCGGTGTGGTTGAGACAGGATCCTATGTCCATCCAGAGGATAGGAGTTAGGTAGGCGGGTACGCTCTTTCCTTTTAGCAGCCCTCTCCTTCCACTTCCCCCTTTGGCATGCTCGCTTGCTGCCAATCTACTTGAATTGAATTTCACATGTGTTAATCAAATAATGACCGTTGTTACGAAATCGTAAAAATGAGCTCGGTCACTACTTTTCGATTCATATATCTGATGATCTTTATCAGAAAGGTCTGCAAGCCTGCCAAGGTTTTTTCAAAAATACAACTTTAGGCTAACAAAAATAGCTTTTAGAAAGCTGGAAGCGAGGTCTTTTATCTTTATTAAATAGAAATCCGATCAGTCAATCTTCCGTCTTCGCCCCTGAACTAGATTTCATCTTCTTTCTAGGTCCTTCGATCGCAAACACTTGGGCGGTGGTATAGTACACCTTCCCCGCCAAACATTCCCACTGGTTGGTTCGTCACCATCATTCATCTCAGGTCTTTCAAGCCTTTCATAGCCTCTTTCATAGGCGTTCCGAGCCGAGCACATCAGTGACTCCTTAGCTGGCAGCAAAAGGGTGCAGGCCCATAGCACATGCCTACAAGTCACAGGGTCATGCGCAGATCTATCTTCATCTCGGGATCGCAGAGTTGGCGGAGTTTCTCAGAAGAAGCTAATCCAATCCTTACAAAGGTCTTGAAGAGCCTCTTTCTGAGTGATTTGAGCAGCTTGAAAGTCTCGTTTTTTCTTTGAATCCAACCTCCTTGTTCTACGCCTCTCATATTCATAAAGGGCTTTCGCCCGCCCCATTCTGACCTCCACGGAATTATAGATCAATGGCTGGCTTGTTGTTAACAAAGCAGCGGCGTGTGAAGAGCAAGCAACAAAGCCGATATTCTACAAGTTCCAAAGTTCTGTCCTCCTAGTAGTGGTCCTCATTGCAGATAGTTAGAACGACGGGTGAACCAAAAGCAAGTTCTCTAGCCCATTCTAAGTAAGTGTTCAATAGCGCCCCTTTCCTTCTTTTAGTTGTTCGCCAGCCAGGAAGTCAATATATGAATTCGGAGGCGGGCAAGAATAATGGGGTAAACCCCGAATCTGTTCTTTTCGGGAACGTATTGATTGATGTTGATTCAATTTAGTTGTGGGGGTAGGCTCCTAGGGCGCAGGAAAAGGGAGCTGCTGCTTTTTCCTTATGTATGAAGTATGAAGGAGGCCTCTCTCAGTTCCGGAGTACATTAGGAAGAAGGGGAACCGAAGCTCTATGTCCTTGAAGAGATTATAAAAGACCGCTAGGCGAGTCTGAGAAGGAATGAATAGGTCCAGGGTTCTTCCTACATCAATTGGTTGGAAAGGCGAAATCACGTACTTATGAGGACTGACAGAGCTTGGTTTTTCTTCCTTGACTCGAGACCTCTTTCACTGAGAACTAATTCAATGTCTTTACGCAGGTGAGCAGTCCTATATTATGCCCTTCAATGACATTGTCTTTCGACCGTACGACATTACTGGAATTCCTTTTTGGTGATCTAAATCATCGTATGTAAGATAGCGCGTAGCATTTCGCTAAGAACCAAGACTCACGATCTACTAAGCTTTATATTGATTCAAATCCAATCGTGACGAAATTTGACTACACAACGAGTAGTACACGCATGTGTTAAACATATAGATGAAGTCACTTCAAAACGAACCACCTATGAGCTAAAACTTGACACTTAGATAGAGGAGGAAGTAGAAAAAAAATCTTTAGACGCTATTATCATCCTCATTGCAACACCACGAACAATGAGACTTCTGTCTCGCTTACCTGCCCGACGGGTAGACCCAATAGAATAAATAGAATAAGAGGCTTGACCTAGAGCTCTTCTCTTCCCCCTGAAAAAAAATAGGATGTTCATTTGGCATGAGTAGCCTACGAGCCCTTACTTGATGTCTGCGCCCCTATAGCTGGTGAATCCTTTGAATCATAGGAATGGCAAAATCAGTAGATACCGGGCTTGGAACATCTCACCACACGCGTACTAAAAGCGCGATCTTGAAACTCGAAACTCTGGTTTGGAACAAATGAGCGGATAGGCTTGACGAAGTTTAGGAAAAATGAAGTTTTTGCCGTTCTGTCTTTCGCACGGTCTTCATTCCAATCATCGTAGTTCGATCGATCAACTACGCCCATCCAATCTAACCATCTCTCCTGAAGCCCTTTCCCTTCTAGTAGCCCTTCATCGTTATTGAAACATAGGTCCTCGGCAGGCGGGAACAAAAAGAGAAAGAAGAAGATAGAAAGGTTCGGTCCCAGTTGGTCTCGTCTATGGATTTTCTTTCCCTATCCTATTGTCGAGACGAATGTGGCCATACCCAGAGGACTATCGCATCAGCAAGACGACTTTCTAGTCAGATCGTTCCTGCGCTTCTTTGATCTACTGCTTTCGAATTCTCGTATATAGTGTAGGTGGAGTTCGATAGGCAACTTTCTTAGGGACGTTCAGTCCTTTTCCTTGACTTGGAGTGATCGAGTGTGCATGAGTCAAACTCGCTATGGAATGATCATGAAAGTCACTTATTACATATTTTGACACGTGCCATCGCCAACTACCTTCTCTTCTCGTTCGTTTCCAGGAGTAGACCAAGGCCGATTTGCTTTCTTATTCCACCAAAGATTCTTTGGATTGGCCATATGGGGCTAAAAGTCCAGTTTTCTATAAGAGAATTGGCTCAGTTCTTCTCAGAAGATATTTTGAAGCTTATGGTTGAGTGCAGGATTGTTGGATACGTCAGCGAAGGAATCCGTTTTCGCCGATCCCGATCTCCAGTACAAGATCAAACCAATCCACCCAGAAATGTATCAGTGAACAGAAAGCTACCCACCTGTGAATATATAGTAGTACGGAACCGCCACACGACCCCTATTTGGTAGGGCTATTGGCCGGGACTTGCGCTTTACTATCTTAATGAAAAAAGATTATTCCCGCTTTCCTTACCAGACAAGGACAAAAGGGCTAAGATGAATTAGCTAACGCGGGAGAATGCTTTCATAAACTCTGATTGCTCTTGCCGACTCAGAACGAATAGTTAGCGGTGAAGAAGAAAAAAAGTAGTTGATTAAACCTATCTAACCGGAAAGTCAGTATTTGGAATAGAGTGAAAAAGTGCGCATTCTTCCCTACCATGCCCCAGATAAGCCCGTGCCTACCCGAACTCGACTGCCTGTAGGCTGTACGGGACTGCGCCTCGACTGCACAATGTCCGAAGACCTGATACTCGCTCGGGGTAAAAGAGCTCGTTCTCATGCTGACTTCAGGCAATGTTGAGAACAACCCGGACGCCCCCATCCGAATCAGTATGTCTCGCCCCGGCTTCTTTTCTCTCTTCTCTAGCTACCTAGACTTCGTGTGCAATCTCTATATGATTGACTTTAGCTTAAGAGTCTAATTAAACTAGAAAGGAGGAGTTAGTTACTGGTAACGGAGCTAAGCTGCTATGTTGTTTACTTCGCTACTGAGTTTGAGTTGAGGTAGTAGCCGCGTAAAAGCAATGAGTTCGTTGTGCCCCTTGCTTAGCTCAAGAAGTACTTGTACTATCAATGAGTATTTGGAAGGTTCTTGATGTAGTAGTTCGTTAGAAAGTGTCATAGAGTACTTGTAGCAAGGAATCTTACTTGATCTTATCCTTTGCTTTAGTCTTCTTGGGGGGTGACTAGTGAACTCGTAAGCTCATTCCTTTACTGCTAGCTATGACCCCTCTTTCACTACAATACTTGGACCGATTGTCCCCTCTGCCCAGGCTTGCTGCCTCGCCAAAAGAAGAAGATCTCGGTTCGCTCCTTAGCGGGAGGATGTTTAGCTGCCATGACTTTCTATTACTTCCTCTAGTTATCTAGTGCACACCTGCCCGTCGCTTGATAGCAGATTACCTAGTTGCTAAAGACTGGGGCTTCCCGCTCCGCACCTTATCTTCGGGTCAAAAGAGAGGTTCCAACTCCTGGTACAAGGATGGTTAGATATAGGCTTTCATGCGCTGTAGAAAAAGAATTGCCCAAGACAGAGAAAGAAGGAGAGGTCTTGCAGAGCCTATGGGACTGATGTCTCCCGCTTAGCTTAGCCTTGTCCTTGAGGGACCTTTGCACAGAAGAAGGGATTGGTGACCTCCGCTCGGATATGATATGCCGCGTAATACCATGAGATTAGCCAATTGGATTATATATAATAATAGAATGAGAACCAAGCCTCATGGCATCTTTGGCTCTTCTCTTTTCAGCTTTGACATGACATTGGCACATGGATTCTAAACCTTGGTCTTTCAGAGCCTCTTTCGGAATAGAATAGAGCGGGCAAAGCCCTATTTCTTCTTTCATTCTCGGGTAGGAAGGCGCTCGGGGAAGGGATGAGGTTAGGGCTTTGTTTTTAACAGACAGGATAGATTGCCAGTAAGCAAGCAGGTATCTATTAGCAGGAAGCTTAAAGCGACAAGTGAAAGGCAA